>JAWXCT010000011.1:254733-270791 GCA_034509035.1 Saxispiralis lemnorum
GGACCGGCGTGGGGGGAAAGGGGGACAGGGGGGTTAGTGTTGTAGTTGTGGTTGTTGGGGCCCGGCTGGGCGGTGTAGGTGGAGGCGCCTGGGGGTTCGAAGCCGGGTCGGCGCATGGTGGTGTCGTAGTAGCCTCGGTGGGCAGCGGCGTGATCGGTCGCTGCGCCGGTGTTTTCGGTAGTGACCTGTTCGGAGGCGGTGCGGCCCTCATTCTCGATACTCTCGACTACGCCCTTCTTGCGCGGGCCCTTTTTGATTCCGGCATCCTTGCGCTTGTGCAGGTTCCTGCTGCCGGGTGGGCGGCCCTTGCGTGCGGGCCCAGCGGCGGGCCCAGCGGTGCTGGTGCCGGTGCCGGTGCCAGTGCTCGGGATAGATGAGGTGTTGTTGTTCGCCGTAGAGGTGTCGTTCTCGGCCTTGTCGTCCTTGGCGGCCGCGTTGGCGCTGGGGGTGTCGCCCTTAGTGGCATCGCTCTTCGCGCTGGTGCCGCCCACGCTGTCGCCACGGAGTTCGCGAATGCGCTTGGGCACGTGTCCAGCCCAGCGGCCGGTGGTGGCGGGGACGTACGAGGCTGGGCCACCGAGCGGAGTCGCTGCGCGCGAAGGAGGGAGGCTAGCGTTCGACGTGATGCTAGGCGTCGTACCGTCGACCGCCATGCCAGGCAAGGCGTAGGGGTTGGCCGGAGGTGTGTTCGTGCCGGCCTCAGACGGTGCAGTGGAACCGCGGCCACGCTTACGCGGCTGCTCCACGATGCCGTGAAAGCGGTTGACGGGCTTCACAGCGCGCTTGGAGGCCAGCGTGTCGTCGTCGCCAAAGTTCCAGCCGGGCACGGTGCCGTTGTTATTGGCAATGGCGGAGGACCGGTTGCGGCGACCACCGCGGATCTCGCGCCCCTCGGCGTCGCGCTGGATTTTTTGCGCATCGGGGTCCTGGACGCCCGGACGGCGAGCGTCGTAGTTGTAGTCGTAGAGATCGGCTTCCTTCTTGTCCTCGAAGGTCATGGGGTCGATGGCTTGACGGCCTCCGCGAGCGGGTTTGCGCGGGACGCGAGCGTGGGGTGCGGTGATGGCCTCGAGTTTGGTGTACTGCTCTTGTAGCTGTTTCATCATCTCCGCATTGTGTGCAGTCAGGCGCTTTAGGTTGTCTGTCGAGCGCACGGACGGATCGTGCTTGTTGAGACTCTCAAGCAAGGCCTCAACGTTCTTCGGCATGGGGTACTTGCGGTTGAAAGCCTCCTCCGCATCTGGCGCGTCCCAATCGATGTCGTCGTCATCTTCATCATAGTCTGAGGGCCACTCGAAAACCTCCGGAAAGTCTTCTGCGGTAAGCTCGTCCTCCTCCGGCTCAAGCATGCGAGGCTTTGGAGTAGGTGCCTGAGAGTGAGACTGCGAGGACTGTTTGGAAGCAAAACCGTGATCAGCGGGCATGAATGAGCTCCGCTTAGTGTTGCGACGGCGCTGCGTGCCAGGGTGGTCGTGTGAGGACATTTCCTCGACCCCCTCGATGTCGTCTCCGTCCATGAAGTTGTCCACAGCATCCTGCTCCTTCATGAGCTCCATGCTCTTGGCACTCAAGCGACCGGTCCTACGGCGCACCTGCTGCTTCTTGCCTTTGCTATCCTGCTGTTCGGCCTGCTGCTTGGTCAACCTGCTCCATTTGCCGCCGCCGCGGTAGTGCCAGGTCAGCCTCGGGAACCTGTCTGGGCCCTCAGACCTGAGGACGAGAGCCTGTAGGGGCGGAGCGTTGTGAGCCGGGTCCTCTTCTTCACTTGGACGACTGGTCTCTCTCTTCTCCTTCGCGCCCGGACCACGTACGGCCATTTTGTTAGACGAGCCGACGGGAGGAAGACCGGGAGCCCAGCGGCCCTGGCCACGATGGTGAAAGATCTTGTTCGGATGAGCTTCCACATATGCCGTGTCGACAAGACCGTCTGCATCTCCCTCCACATCAGAGTCGTTGTCTTCTTCAGTTGTAGCTGCTTCGGTGGTGGAGGGTTGAGGTTTAGGGCCTTTGGCGTAACGGCCTTGGCCGCGATGATGAAACTCCATTTTCGGATGAGCTTCAACGTAAGCCTTGTCAAAGAGACCCCCCGGGTTCTCTTGTTCGGGCGTCTCTTCCGTCACACCCTCACTGCGGCGGGCGCTTTTCTTGCGACGATTCTCGGCCCACTGAGGGGGAGGCGGACCGCGCATGTAGCGGCGATTGCCACGGTGGTGGAATTGCTCATCTGGATGATTCTCCACGTACTCTTTGGTGTAGACTGCGAAGTCTGCCTCTTGAGGCTCGGCGGAAGCTTGAGAGGTGGCTTCAGGCGCGGCTTGCTGGTTATCCTCCTCGGCGGGGATCTTGCGCTTGTAGCGTCCGTTCCCGATAGAATGCCACTCAATGTGGTCGTTCTTCGCTGCATAGGCTTTGCTTACGTTACCGTCCTCATCGACGTCATCCTCGACGTCGTCGGTGGTGTCCTGGATGTTGAAATTGTCACCACCCACGATGAAGCGGCTCGCTCTGCGCCCGGTGGAGTCAGGGCCAGGCTTGTACCAGCCATTGCCAGTGTGGTGGAATTCCACGCCATTGTAGTGGTGAGTCATGGACTCATGAACGGTGTCGCCGTCCTTAAACCACCACTTGCCATTGCGCAGCTCACCGACCGCGCTCTGGCGGTTCTTCGCGTTTTTTTTGGGCCTGGGCTTGGTGCCGAGCTTGTACCAGTTGTTGCCGGTGTGCCAGAACTTCAGCTCGGGGTGCGCATCTACGTACTCCTTGGTGTAGGTCTGTTCTTTGTCGTCGCCCGCCATCTCTGGTTCGCCTTCTGTCTCACTCTCGTCTTCTTGGTAGTTGGGGAGGTGGGTGGAGAAGCGAGAGCTGCGGCGCTCCAAATCAGGGGGAGCGATAGCGGCGTCGGGCTTGGCGCGCCGCGCCAGCCGAAAAGAGCGCTGCTCGGCGGAAGAGGGGGTCGGCGCGTCTCCGCCCCGCCTGCGTAACGACGAGGTCCGGTCACGTGGCGAGGTCCGTGATCCGCGCTCGTCGGCGTGACCGTCCGCATTCGCATCCTGGCCTTCACTCCTGAAAGTCGATCCCGTGGAGCGACGTGTCTGCAGTGGATTGCGCGCAGCTGAAGGCGATTGCAGAAGGTTGAAAATGTCGCCCAGCACCGGATCGCGTGGCTTAGATGGTCTAGCGGCGCTGTTAGTGATAATCTTATGAATTGCTTTGATGGAAAAAGATACTCACGCCGACATGGGAGCCCTGCTAGAACGGGCCTCGTTGGCCGGCAGGTACCTGCCTTGACCGCGATGAACCCACGCGATCTCGGGGTGCTTTGAAATATATTCCTTGGAGTAGGTGCCGCGCCGGTTAGGCCCGTCACTTTCATTGCCGTCGGCCTCACGCTTCATAGCAGTCGAGTCGTATGCGGATCCGAATCCATAGTTGGGGGCCATCCTGGATGGGGTAGAGTCAAGAATCTTTTCGAATTGCTGACGGCGGGTCTGTCCGGAAAACTTGATCACCAGGTGGCGCCGGTCGTTCACTGTCGCCGCGACTTTACGCCGCTTCGGTACTTTGCGATTCATCGCGGTGGGTGAGCCTTCCTTGCGACGGCGGGTGGTTGATGAGGGTGCGCCAGCAACGAGTATATCGGATGAAGTCGACGAGATATTGGAGTGGGGCCGGGACGCGTTCTTGTCGGCGCTGCCTCCGCCATTGCGGCGGCGGGCGAGCACGCGCGCAGGCGTCTCGGTCGACATGTCGTCTCCTGCGAGAGTGACAGAAGAGAGCGAGCTTGTTGGTGAGACCTCTCGCCTCTCCGCAGCGTCGTGAAGAGCGCGTCGACGGATTGAATCGAACGAAGCGCGAGCGGGTTGAGGTGTGGTCGGTTGCGGTTGCTGATCGCTTGCCTTCGTCGCCCGGCTCTGGTCGGGCGCCACGGGCGCGTCCGACGCCTCGGGTCGCGACAGGGAGTTGCGCATCGCGGCCGGGCGTAGATATCAGTCTGTTCGCCTATACTTACCTCTCTCTTGACGCGGGCGTTGTCGGCCGTCTGACTTTCAGACGTTGGTGTTGCTTCTTGACGGATGATGAGGTGGGAGGTACGTTGACGAAGCTGTCGAAGCCGGCGATGAGAATGTTTGAGTAGATGACGGCGCGTCTAAGGGAGACACCTGCCAAGCTTGGCCGGCCGCGAGCCCTCAGGCAACTTAGGGGGGGGCCAGCTTCAGGTTGGACGTTCAAACGGTGCGCACGAGCTCAATGGGCTCGATCTAGATGGTAGAGACACATCTCTCGATCTTTCCACAATACTCATATCTATGTCATTCCTGATTGACCGCCAATATACCATTTACTGTTGTCCAAGGAGGTACCGTCCCGAGAACGCTCTTCTCGGCAGCACAGGTTCTACATTTTTACCAGCATGTCGACCGTGCATGACCCTAGCATCTCTAAACCATCCACCAACGCGGTATGAGTGCTCTTTCCCCGAGTCTTGCTGCAATGAGCCGAACAGCTCGCGATGGGAACAACTCAAGGCTGTCTCTGTGCATCGCAAGGGTTCAGAACGAGAGCGAGCAACACCATGAGCAGGTCTGCTAGCACCCTACAACATCATCCACAAACCTGGCAGGGAATCAGCTCAAACTTCCAAGCTACGCGCACGAGCATCAGCAGGAGCAGAGACATTGGTGTTCTATGATTACCCGTCAGCCGATTGACAGCACAGCGACTTATCCACGTATCCATTGATTCAGAGACAACGAGCGAACATCAACATATGTGAAGATGCTACAAGAGCAGCCGTCGCAGGCGCGATCACGGCGCTTTCATGGCGGATCACAACCACGCGGCAATGGCGACGCAAGGCCAGCGTATCACGCTCGAGCAACTCACCAGACCTCGCCTCGTATTTAGAAATGAACACCGACGATGAGGCCGCTGAGCTAGAGCAAGAGCTGCTATCGTTCACCATCCTCAATAAGCTGGATGGGATTGAGTGTGCACCACAATTCGCTCACACCCAACTTTACGTCCATTGCCTGGTGCGCGACGCTATCAACGTTCACGGCCAGGCGCTGAGCAATTCGAATCATTACCGCAGCTCGCACGAGAAGCTGTCCATCAAATAGCTGCCTATTGATAGAAACTTGGGACCAAACAGATGGAGCGTGCATGCTACAAAGCTGACGAGAGACCCATTTGAAAAGCGAGCGAGCAGAGCGAGAGCAGAAAGACCGGACCCATCCATTCGTATGTATATCTAGCTAGAAGACCACGATTTCTAGAACTGCAGCGCTTTTTCCACCCTAGGGGGTGTCGATGAGAGCGTCGACGCTGTTACCAGCAATGCCGCCCTGTCGAACCACATTTGTGCCCATCAAGCGTCTTGATGGCAGTCAGTCGAGACAGCAGCCTGTAAAGCCATCGAGCGTTCTCAAACACGCGAGCAAGACATGGTGAGAGCAGAGCCGCTGATGCCACCCAGTGTTTCGTGAGTCAAAAACAACCTGAAGAGTCTCGGCGTTGTTGATATGCAAGCGTGAGAGCTTCAGCGCCAGCAATGATACTGGCAAGATCGCTGGAACCCTGGCAGCCGACTCCGGCTCTTACCAAGCGACCTCACCTTTCCAGATGACTCCTGAGTTAGGACACGAGCTAGACGGCTACCGAAAATTGCTGCGCAAGGAAGCGAAGGTCAGCGAGAACAGTAACGCAGATGCCATTGAATCATCTTCTTAGTCAACAGGAGCCTCAAGAGGCATCAACCTTCCGATCATGCGAGCCAGTATTAACGCGAACCAGAGTCTTCAAGCAGCTTCTGAGCGAAGCACCGTCAACAAGAGCAGTGATGCTGACGCAAGCAATGCCGCCCTGTCTTTTGGCCTTTTTATACATACTAAGCTACTGACGTACTGCAGAAGACAACCAGTCCTCGAGACCAACCTTCCCCCGATAACAACTTTTGTTCGATGACAGCATCCGCTGAAAGGCAGTTGCCAGCAGATCAAGTTGCTTCGGAAGGTGAAATGCTTCAGATTTAAACCCGTCCAATCACTTTTCATCTCCAGACAAGTTGTTGAGCAACGGCGAGCGGAGGGACACAGACGCGTCTAGCACCTCGTGGATGGAGTCACAGCACCGAGTTGAGTCAGGAGGGCAATTGAGCAAAAGTAGGATCAAACATAGCGCGGGTGAACACTTCTCAAGCAGGCGACCGCGTAAGAAGGGAAGCTGACACGCTTTGACCTCTTAAAAAAAAGATGAATGGCAACAACTTACGATGTGGAGACCCTGCTCTAGACATGCTCAAGAAGTAGTAGATGAACTGGGATTCTGGCGCAAGATATCCCCTGGAAGAATATGGTGCATCACAACAATGAGGAAGGCTTCAAGACTTTGTGAGGAAATGAAGACAAAGGCGTTGCTCTGTCGGCAGTAGACCCCTGCCACCTGACCACCAAGCTGCTCCAATGATGCAAGTGAGCAGGGGCTGGATAATAGATGTTTGACCAGCTGAGCACTGCCTATTGAGAAACGGCCCGACAAGCCAGGAGACCATGTGGCTGCATCACTCGACGTAGGAATGATAGTCAGAGCAGCCATCGTAGCAATGCCTACTTTCCTGGCGATAGAACGAATCATCATATGCTACACCCCATCGTGCTACGCAAGACAAGCAAGATAGCGTGAACGGAAGCAAGTCAAACCCCTGTCGAGTCAAGCACGGCACGTTTGAACCGATCCGAATACTCCACACCGCCGAACGAGGGATAGCGAGAGGAGAGATTTTTACCGCGATACGTTGCCAATCGTTAATCGCATTGTATCAAACCAAAAAGTCTGGCGAGCTACTACAAAGAAGGCGACTGAGCAGCAGGAAGAGCAAAGACACAAGTGCGTCCCACTCCCTCGTCAAACTACACAACGAGACCTAGCTATTTCAGAAAGCCAAATGAGCGAGAGCGCAGGAAAACTTCGCGACAAGCTGCGAGAGTTACTTTGTCTGTCGAACAATCATCGCATCACACCATCCTACACAACCTGCAGCTGCTCTTCCAAAGCGCGCAGGTGAAAGGGAAAGCACTGGCGGAGATGTAAGTACTTCGACTATCAAGCATTTGTCGTAGTGACCCACTCCACAACGTGTCCACGATATTCCAGACGGGGATGCGTACGAAGATGAGGGCCGAGATGCAGGACTGATCTATCCCCCATCGACATGAATCCGCGGCACAGGAATCCACTAGATGACCCTACAACCCAGCGCGGGCATGAACGAAAATCAAGATCAGCTAGCGAACGATATATACTCTCCGTCGAGCAATTTCCAATGACAAATGTCTTATACTCTAATGCAGCTATATCAGCTGGGCGAATAAGCATTAACGGCAAGTGACGAGCAAATGCAAGCAGAGGTTGAAGCACAGCTTTTCACCGTCAACCGACCTCCAATGCACGAACTCCTGCAAGGCTACTGGTGACGAGAGAGCAAGCAGTGAGAAGGCAACGCCCATGCTAGAACAGCGAATGCCAGACTGCCAGGAATGAGAAGCGGCGAGAGCTACTATCCTATTGGCTAGCTCAAGATCGGTCAGCACTCGAGTGTCATCAACGCGATCATCGAAAAGCAACGTGAAGATGGCTGAGCGATGCGGAGATGCGCGCAAGGGAGAAGCATGGATTTGTCCGAACCTCATGCCGCTAACAAACACGATTGAGATCCTGAAGGCTCGCACTGACGGAAGAATGCTGATCTCGGGGATCCTTTCCCCACGTCAAACACCACAATGCGTGGAAATGCGTGGTTCTCCCGACGGAAACACAAGGAGACCTGGCCAACGTTCCGGAACGGATAATGCAAAGACCCCACATTGCCCTATTACTCTCAGCAAGACTTTTACTGTTCAAGCTTCCGGCAGCCTGCGAGTCTCTGCTGCAACGCAGTCTAATCCTTCTGTTTGAATCACATGCTTAATCAAGTGTGAAGACGCCATCGTCATGCGCGATGCACTAGGTCCTGCCTTTGAGATAAAGATCAAGGTCATTGCGACAGACAAACACAACGAGACATGGCACGTGGTTTTGAACATTCCCCATGACGAGAGTTACGAAACAGCAGAAAGCGACCTGTCATGGCCGCTACCGGTACAACTGTGGAGTGAACAGCCTTTTGGCGAGAACATGCATCCTCCCGGCCGAGATGCGATCCCATCGACACAGCAAGGCTTTAAATAACCAACAAAAACTACTACCGGGCACTGGAACCAACTCTATAAACACACTACTTAGGTGATCAGTGATCCCAAGTCAACAGCGGAAGATCATCGAAAAGTACAGAGTGCTCTCGGAAAATGGTAGTCGAGGTCATCCAGCTCGAGTGTCATCAGGGTTGGAACATGATGGCTCACTCACTCCCGCCTATGAAATAGTTCATTGGACGCAAAAGACGGTGTCGTACGGAGAAGAATTGGATGTGGTGCAGCTGTGCAAGTCTGCTCAATGTCAAAGAACGGCGATATTATCGGGCTGCTAGTCTTGAGGGTACAATAGAAGACATAGAAACATTTCCGGTGGGCACCGCCACTCGATCGAAGACCAACTCGATCCAAGCGAATAGCTTGCATGAACGATGACAACAGTGATGTTTGATGGGACCTCCACCCTGTAAGGCGTGGTCAGGGCAGTTTGAAGGCCAGGGCTTGAGAAGACAGAGCGGCGTGAGCGCGCATACTTGCTCGTGCCCATGCACGCCCTACCAGAGTGAAGAGCCACAAATTGCGGAAGAGTGAATACACAGAGCGATGCGGAGCCGAGCATTGGCCTGCAAAGCGTTCGATTATCATCTGCCACCAACAAATATCCTATCTTTATTTCAATCCTTCTACCGACCAACCCTTTTGAATCGTACAGACCCAAACCCAAATGGATACCCCGAGCTCCAGCACCAAAACCCGAGACACCCGCTCAAAAAACCACAACTCCAACTTCGAACAATCCAACGAACTTACAAGACTGCCGCCAGAGCTCGCGAGGAGCGCCAAGCGCCCTCAAACCAGTTGCATCCACCTACTTCCGTCTCCTCTGCGCACTCCGTCCTACCCTCTCTGACCTTCCCCCACCAGCTCCGCCTCCACCTCCGCCCCCACTGCCGCTCGCACTCCCTCCGCCTCGACCTTCACCTCTACCACCGCTTGCACCCGACCCTTTGGACCCCTGCACCCGTGGCGGCTGCGGCATGGGCAGCACGTGCGGCGACGGCGCTGAGAACGAGTTCGCGGTGGACACGTTCGTGGGATGGGGGTAGCCGGTAGCGTTTATGGGCGGGAAGGCCGAGGCTGCGGGCTGCTGCGGGTGGTGGTGGTGGGTGTACGCGTGGGTGTGAGGATGCTGCGAGTGGGCTGAAGGGCGGCGGTGCGGCTGAGTATTTGGGTTGGTTGACGTGGGGTGTTGGGCGTGGGGTTTGGGCTGATTGTGGTGATGGTGCTGGTGCTGGAGGTGCGGCTGGTGTTGCTGGCTGTGTTGGGATTGATGCTGCAGGTGGTCTTTTTGCTGCCCGCTCGAGGGCATGCGCGACTGCAACCCCACGGCGAATGGTGACTCAGTCACGAGCCAGCTGCCTGGCGGACCGCCAGCGGACGCAAAGGGCGGCGACACGATGGGGAAGGGCACAGCGTCGACGTCACTCACGGGCACAATCGCCGAGGGGATGTGGTGGTCCGCTGACGTGGGTGAGGCCTCAGCGGACGTCTGAGCTGTTCCGGGGTGCGGGCGAGAGCCGGCGTTGTTCCATGTCAGGGGCTGGAAAGGCTGCGTGGACGTTGTAGCAGCGGGATGAGGCCCCGGGTCCTCGAGCAGAAACATGCCCGTGTTGCCCATGACGGTGTCAGCGGTCCAGTCGGCGAGAGCGGAGGTGTTTAGGGGATGGAGGACGAGTTTGAACTCTTGTGGTTGCTGAGACTGGGACTGTTGGGCTGCGGCGCTGCTGCGGCGGCTGTTGGCGGAGCTGGCTGTTCCTCTGGTTTGATCGTAGTGCCGGTTACCTAGGCGTGTAATGCCGTCGGAGATGCGCTTGACGGCTACTTCGGCGAGTTTGTGCACGCGTTTGTGCTCGAGTTCGTAGAAGACGGTGTAGGCTTGGTGGACGACCCACTCGTTTGTGTCGCGGTTAGTCTCCCAGGCGTCTAAGATGATGATCATGCAGGCGTTGAAAGCTTGCTGGCAGAGTGTCCAGCAGAGTAGAACGGCAGGGCGGCGTCGATGGAAGAAGATGAAGGTGTGCAAGATGTGAATGGAGGAGTTGACGACGAGGTCGCGGCCGCGGACGGCGGCGGGGTGGTGGAAGAGGTCGGGTTGTTGAGGCGTCGATTGTTGAAAGGGTATGGAGAAGTTGCGTGATGGTGGTGCCATGTTGAGGGTGGGAGAGGTATCTCTGGTTGCTGCGTTCTGTGTTCTTTCCACTCGCTGTCGATTCAGTAATATGAGGAATGACTGAACCTTCGTGAATAGTGCTTGATGGAGTTAGCAGTGGAACGCTGCTTTCCCAGCATCGAGACTTACTCGCAGACATGACCTCCAGAGGCCACTCCGGCAACGCCGTCGTCTCCTGGAGCCAGCTCTCATTAAACTGCAAAGCCGCCGGCATCGTATCCCAAGTGCCGATCAGCTTGTCCGTCAATTCATCAATCTTCGCTACGTTCATCAATCCGTCGCTGCTTAAAGTCTGCCTAGCTAGAATCGTAAAGTAGTCGATGAACTTCCCAAGTCTGAGCTCAGTTGGGTTCGTGGTCAGCGGCTCCGGCGGCGGACAGTCGCCGTACCCAGATATTCCTAGCGGTCGTCCGAGCGTCACGGAGTACTGCTGATCCATGTGCAGCATCCACCACCATAACGTCTGGCGAATGGTGCACTCGCGAAGGGGGGGAACGGGATCAAGGAACTTGGGGCTGCGGTGCAGTCCTATTGAATGGGCGAGACGAATGGTGGTGCCGAAGAGCGTCCAGGCGTCCAGAAAACGTCCACTGTTGGTGAGGTACGGCCCCATCATGACAAGCGTTTGGATGCCTAGTAGTGTAGGCCGGTTCATGAAGGAGGCTATTCGTAAAGCCTGCATGCTTGCAGCGACTTGCCTCATGTTAGTCTCAACGACATTGGGACCACCTTCCATCGGCAAAAAAACTCACTGTAAGCATCGCTCTTTGTCCTCGCCGCCTCCACCGCCCCCTCTACCCACCGTCCTCCATTTCGATCATGCTGCCCCATCTGCAGACCCGTCGCGAGCGTTGCAAATAAAAGCGCCAGCATATCGGGAACCATGTTAGCGTTGCGATCAGCATCAGCTAGAAATCGCTCGACCTCCTTTCGCGTCACCTCGTCAGGTGTGTGAGGGAACGAACAGGATTGTGCTCGTTGCTGGAAGAGGTCAAGACAGGAGAATAGCTCTTCACGATCTGGCAAGAGTTGAAGTAGTGCTGAAATGGTGCTGAACTGGACGACGACGGGAAAAGGGTAGGAGCGGTCTGAGAAGTCGTCGACGCCGTACATGTCGCGGGCCTTGGGCATGGTATGGGTTAACGAATGGTCGCCGACTTGTAGGTTAGCGAACTGCGTGCGGTCAGAATTATGTTCGTGTTGAAGAGGAAGATGATCATACATCTGAGACGATATTCGCCAATCCAGGCGTTCCGAAGTAGAGGTTATCCACTCGATCGCCTGTCTTGAACCGCCGCTGACGAGCAGTGTTAGTTCTCGACGGATGTCGCCCGCCTTTTCGATCAGGCGAGCCATCATCTTCTTCTTCGTCTCCAGAGTGCGGCAACCGCGCATCCTGCAGACGTTCTTTGAGACGCTGGTTCTCCTGCCGCAGCTTGCGGATCTCGTATGACTGCACGATGGGCCCGTACTCGTTGCCCTCGACGACAACGAAGTCGCATTCTTTTGGGTGTCCGCGGGCACAGCAGGCGGAGCATGGCTTGGTGCGATCACACTGTGGTTTGTCAGCGATTGTTTGGATAGACAGAAGCAGCAGTAACACTCGCCTTCACTTTCCTCTCCCTGCACTTGGTACAAGAAAGAAGCTGTCGAGGCTGCGCCTTCTTATGCCTATCGCCCGCGGTCGACGGCGCGGGAGCAGGCGCCGAAGCAGCCGACTCGCTACCGGCCCAAACAGAATAGGCCATCGTCCCTTTAGTTGCGGCGAAGTCACCCGGCGCAAAGGTAAACGCAGATTCAGTGTATGTGGTGGCAGGACGAGGGAGTGCCGGAGAAGATAAGCGAGGAGGCACAACGTCAGGCCCGCACCCAGGCGATCGGTACGCCGGTTTTTGAAGTGTCGTGGCCGTCGTCATGGCAAGACGGTACGCATAATACCTTGGGTCTCCGAGCCGGACGGTTGCATGGACAGTCGTAGGGCAGGTGCCAAATGGTCGAAAGGAAGGCTTGACCGTTGCAATGGCGTATGCCTAGTGAGGGATGCAGATATGGGGGAGGAACGCCTGGTTGTAGACTGTGGGGATCGAGTGGTTCTGGGGAACCGTGGGATGCAGAGCCGGTGGGGCGGTGACGGGATGAGGCTGTGGAAGTTCTGGGGAGCTGGTTTCTGTCACAAACCAGAAACTCTTACGCCCGCGCTGGGTAGGCGTGAACTGCAAGATCAAACGGGCCTGACACGGCCGAGCGGGATCGAAGAAATCTCAACGACCTACCTGGTTTCGCCCGTGCAGTGCCACAACCAATATAGCCACTGGCACTGACCGGCGTCAAGCGGAATGTCGCTATCTTCGCATTCAGTTAGGGGGTACAGCAATGGCAAGAGTGCGCCGTATGTGGGATGCTCGCTTCATCAACCCGAGAAGGACAACGACCGTGAACGCTATCTGGTCCCTGCGCCCGTGTCGCCCAAACAGAACGGACGGACACTCGCATGTGCCTCATACGCCTCACGTGCCGATTCAGTGTGCGCGAGATGGACCCAGCGCCATGGATGACAGTATGCTTAACATCAGCCAGCCGCGTCCCGGGGGCGCGCCTAGCCGTGGCAGTGCGTCCAAGAGATCTCGGTACCGATTAGCGAGTCCGCTCCATCGGGCCCTCGAGCCAATCGTGATAGGCCACTCAGTCCGACGCATCATTGATGCACAGATTCTGCCATAGTCTGTTCAACAGGGTCGTCCCAGGGTCCTATGAGCGCTCCACTTCCAGAGATTGGCCGCCGTCAGCGCTGGTGACAATTCTTCCAGGCCAACACGTTCGCGTTCTCAGCTTAGATCTGGCACCATCTGCTGCCCAATGAGAAGACGTGCCATCCTTGCACGTGCCGGGAAGAGGCAGTACTTCGCGGCGCCTCAGAAGCCCCCCCGGTGCTTCCTCCAGCGAGGATGCGTCGATGCAAGGGACGGGCGGCGCGGTGACAAATCTCCTGACCGCCACCTAAGCTCCTGCGCGTCTGATGAGGCGAGCAAGATGGGCAGCATAGGGCTTTGGGCGATGAGGTGACGTCGGCGCGCGATCACACGACGTTGCTGGTGGTGGAAGAAGAAAGGTGGAGGAGGGAGATGGCGTTGGTCGGCCGGCTCGCCTGTCAATCGGGAGAGCATCTGCAGCCGAGTGGCGGCGGTCGGGAGCCGAAGCCGAGGGCCCTATTGGTGGTGGCGGGTACGGCGCGGCGCGGCCTGGCTTCCTTTTGGAGCAGGCGATGCATGCACCGCGACAGTAGTCGGATGTTCGATAAGCGAGAGACACAGGGGATGGTGTGCGGCGCACGGTAAGGAGGAAGGCGTGGAAGGAAGCGGACGATGTGGCTCGCTCGCGGCGCAAAAGATCCCGCCGGCTGACGAGCATCGGGCTGAGACCTCCACGGATGTGGGCGTCGCTGAGACATTATGCTCGCATCGGGACACGATCCCACTCCGCGGCGCTGGGTCGGCGGCGGTGGTCTGACAGGAGTCTATTTCGACATTTCACCGTCGCGCAAACTCGATCGCGCATCTCGCGACCAGGAACATCTGCACTTCCCGTTCTGGGTCGTCGAAACACAAGGCCCCCGCCTCTTCATATGCGACCCCGGGGGATATGCCAACATGGGCTTGAATGAGGTGGGAGACCCCCCACGGACGACAGATCGTCTCCACCGAACGATCAAATATCAAATCAACGCTCTGGCGCCTCATATTTTCCACTTGACGCGGTGCGCGGGGCGAGAATGCCGTCAAATCAACCCTTGGACCGCCTTCTTCAGTGCTTACTAGACAGGCAGCTGGAGATCCTACCATCAGAGATACCTCTTTGAGAATTCCACAACGTCAGCCGTGGAAAGCGACGTAACAGCCCTGCAAGACCCTGCGAATATCAACAAGCGACCCTCCATCGCGTCAGAAGCAAGACACAAGTCGGGCACACACACGTCCACGCGCGCTCGCCAAACGTCCTGCAGCCTGCCAGATCTCTCGCGTGGAGCTTTCCAAGATCTGGCGCGTCACGCTGCCCTGCGATCGGGTGCCTACAGGCGCGCTTCGCTTGCCTCCGAGGCGCTTCGAGTCCGGATGAGGCTCCGACTACCGAGATCACCTGAATCGGTCGGACCGTATGGGGCAGGGCATTGTTCGACCTTGACGCAAGGTTGTCGAACTCCGGAGAAAGGATGTCCGATGTGTTGTTGCTACTATGAAATTGTCTTGTTTGGTTTGGATGCTCGAAGCGCTGCGCTGTCAAACGACGTTGGAATTGAAGCATGCAGCTGCGCCCTCGTGCAGTCGATGCTCAATGCAGGCAGATTTCGGCGACGAGATATTCTCAAGAGGGAGCATGGTATGAGGGGGCTTGACTCCACGCACAGTTCGTCCAGCTCTGCCACTTTGGCGACGCAATCGTATATGATAGAGTTTACGAAGTCGACAAGAAAGCATATCAGGTCGGCGGTGGCGGCAGATCACCGAGGACGTGAGAGTAAACTTGTCGATTCGTGAAGTGGTGGTTAGTGCTGATCCGCCTGCTCTAATCTAGGAGGTCGCGAGCAGATATTGCTTCGCGTGAATTAAGAGGTCGCCATGAGTGTGGAGACGAGAAGGTCGTGAATCCGAGAGTTCAGTCGATGTCCGTGGGACAAGGTGTTGCAAAATTCCCGCATGTCGGATTATTGATATTCTCGTCCTCTTGCGTCAAGATAGAGCGTGTGTACTGCTTCTGGTCTCACAGCTGCATTCTTCTTTTCATTTTGAGCTTTTGTCGAAGTCGTCAGAAGAGCGTGCCATGCTCTCGAAATTGCTGAAAGGACGTGTAGGAGATAACAAAGCTGTGACCTTGGGGTGACATTCTCGGCGCTTTTGCCCTTTGTTGAAGCACAAAGTGCGTCCTCCTTGACGTTTGACCACAAGATATTGCCAGCCTTGGAATGGCGAAGACTGGAGCAACAGAGAGACCGCAGCGGCTCAAAAAGTCTGCTACCAGACAGTGGCACGCACGCCGCAAAGCGAGCAACAAACGCACACAGTGCGCCAGGTTGCTTATCGACAATCGAGCAAGATCAGAGTCCCTAAGGGCGGCGATACAGCGACCACGAGTCCTGAAAAGGTCTGATCGTACGCTGGACAATGAAGGTCCTCCTGTCCTGCGCTCCATGTTGAATTAGATAGCAAGGGGCCGACACTGGCCGGAAGAGCTGCACCGTAGCTGGCATGCATAGGTAGCTATGCTGGAGTGTTGCCCGGTAGGGTCGAAAGCTGATTGGAGGGGTCAGTCGATGTAGTCGAGTTCTGGAGGTCAGTCTCCGGGTTCAAGCGGCGCTTGACCATTGACGGCCATGTCGACTTAATCCAAATTTTCGCGGCGCATTGGAGAAATACTGCGTCGTCATGCTTCACCCGCCCTCATTGCCAATCCCTGGTAGTAACCCGCTTGACCCTGCTTCTATGTAGGACGGCTGCCATCACCAGCAGTGCCTTCCTCAGCGAACCAACCTCCCGCACACCACCGCATCCTCGCCGAACTGCCGCCAGCTGGTCCCTCGCAACCTCGCAGCCTCCACCCTCCTCCCCGCCTCCTCCTTCTCTGCGGGAGCCGTCCCGACGCCCCCC
>JAWXCT010000011.1:286942-309969 GCA_034509035.1 Saxispiralis lemnorum
GCCGGAGAATGGTGGGGGGGACGAAGAGGAAGGGGGGTGATGCAGTGACAGAGAAGATTGAGGTCTTGTCAAGGCAGCTGGTCTCGAGCAGAAGAAAGGGAAAGAAAGGCTGCTGAGGAAAGGGGCGACTTGAGCTTACGAGGATCCATGAGTGGTACGCGGGTTGGATGTCTGGGTGGGTGGGCTGGGATTGTTGTTTTGTTATACCCCGATTGAATTACGAGCTGGCGGAGACGGCAGGGAAAACAGAGCGTCTGGATAGACTCGAGTGCAAGCAATTGCCAGCAAGTGGATGTTGCCAACGTCCCTTACCTCTACAAGCGGCGCCCAAGGCCGAATGCCAGTCTCGTCTGTGTGGCATGAGCGCGTCAATAACTACCAGAGGTTGTAATCTGGCCGGAGAGGCTCAGCGAGCATTTCCAGCCTCTTTCTTGCCGCATTTTCGCCATACCGCGCTAACCTGCTCTTTTTACACCCTGTCGGAACTTTCGAGCGTCTGTGCCGTGATAGTCATCAAGTACTTCACCCGCTCATGGGGGTTGGACATTTCGAGCACGAAAGCTACCCGCCAGCGATGCCTGAGGAAGGGACAAGCGAGCTTCAACTCAATAAGGGCTCCGTAAAATCGGTAGCCCCGGCGTCGTTGTAGGTGCTGCGAGGTCGGCTGATAAGAGCATTGGAGAAGCTGACAGCATGTTGCAGAGTTGAATCAGACCACGCCGGCAGTAGTACAGGGAGCATGACATGCGGACGCGAGCCGCAACCAGCGCGGGTACTAATTGAAACGTCTGATTAGGGATTTTGCTTCTCAAGGTCTTGTTCGAGCTGCCGCGTGCAGGTGTTTGCTTGCTCCAACGGCCCTGACGTCCACGCGAGATTGAAGCATTTCCCGCCAGGGCGATGCTGTAGGCATCTACTTGCAGGATTGCTGACCCTGTGTGAAACAGAGATCATGGGAGCTCTCAAGCTGCAACAAGCCAGTCTCCTGACAGCTTGTAAGTGGTTATCGTTCCGGTCGTCGTGAGGTGTTCTCAGTTCATGGGGCACGGACGGCAAGACGGGTTTCAACTTCTTTTGGGGGTGACCAAAAGTACGCGGGCAGTCCATTGTTGTGAACGGCTCCTGGCCGAAATGGAAGGACCCGATGATACGGGATCTTGCGATCGTTTTTTTCGTCATAAAGCGCGCTGCGAATTCGAACCGGCGCGAGCAAGTATATGCGCTCATGTTTGTGTCATGTTATGGTCGTCCCGCCAAGTTCGCCCATTTCTGATTCCGGCCCACCAATACCGACGGCGGTCAGTTGTTTTTATCATCTCCCGCGCAACGACGAAGTGCCACCGAGCCGGCCCGAAGAGTTTTGTCTCGACTTCACGCCAGAGACCGATGTCGCCGATTTGCCCCTCATCGCCCTCTACGCTGCAGGTCGTGGTGAGAGGTGACATGACCGTCGCGGTCCTCCCGTAAGAAAGCACGAACCTGCAATGCTGATCCTAATAGGACATGTCGAAAGCAGTAAGCCGACGAAGAGATCGTATGCTGCAGCTCTGAGGCGTCGTCGTCGCTGTTCCTGAATGGACCTGCGAGAGTTCATGCATCACCTAAGCATCCCGTCACTGCCGCAGAGCTCCTAGCGCTCGCCCCACCATGATGATGAATGCATGAGCATGGCCGTGTGTTTGTGGTGAGGGGCAACCCGACCCGTTTCTTACTTGAAAAGCACGGCCAGCCCATTCTTCCTTCGCCCCCATCGCCAGTCTCAATCAAACAAACGCAACGAAGATTTTCGTCAAAAGCACCCTACCAACCGACCAACATCCCCACCAGCAGCCACCCATCATGCCTATCCCCGTTCCCAAGGGCGAGAAGCTTATGGACCTCTTGTCCCTCAAGGGCAAGGTCGTTGTCGTCACGGGTGCCTCAGGCCCACGCGGCATGGGTATCGAGGCCGCGCGCGGCTGCGCCGAGATGGGAGCCAACGTGGCCCTGACCTATGCCTCGCGGCCCCAGGGCGGCGAGAAGAACGCCGAAGAAATCAGCAAGGAGTATGGCGTCAAGGCCAAGGCGTACAAGTGTCAGGTGGACAAGTACGAGAGCGTGCAGAAGCTGGTCAGCGACGTCGTCGCCGAGTTCGGGCAGATTGACTGCTTCATCGCCAACGCGGGCGCGACGGCGGACGCGGGCGTACTCGACGGCTCCGTCGAGGCCTGGAAGCACGTCGTCGACGTCGACCTGAACGGCACCTTCCACTGTGCTAAGGCCGTCGGCCACCACTTCAAGGAGCGCGGCACGGGCTCCCTCGTCATCACCTCCTCCATGTCCGGCCACATCGCCAACTTCCCCCAGGAGCAGACCTCCTACAACACCGCCAAGGCCGGCTGCATCCACATGGCCCGCTCGCTCGCCAACGAGTGGCGCGACTTTGCCCGTGTCAACTCTATCTCGCCCGGCTACATCGACACGGGTCTGTCTGACTTCGTCGACCAGAAGACGCAGGACCTGTGGATGAGCATGATCCCCATGGGCCGCAATGGTGACGCCAAGGAGCTCAAGGGTGCCTACGTCTTCTTCTGCTCCGACGCCTCCGGCTACTGCACCGGCACCGACCTCGTCATCGACGGCGGGTACACCGTGCGGTAGATTATCGAAAGGATTGAGCCTCCCGTGGCGATGCTTGAGGCTATTGGGTAGGCCACGACCGCGACTTGTCACGATGTGAATGATGGGAGGATATGGCGCTCTGCGGCATGGGAGCTTACTAGTATATATAAGATGCAACGAACATGTCTCTACATCACATTCTTCTCGTTTTATCGTTGTCGTAGACCACCATGCACGCCTTGAAGCCACCGTACAGCCTTCCTCCTCTGAATGCCAACCCACTCGCTCAAAACTCCCTGTAATTCGATGGAATACACATCCCTACCTCATGACATGCCCTCCCGCTTGCACTCTCTCCGCCACAACACCGACCCACCTCTCGGCAGCCTCCAGATCCCCCGCCTCTACCGCTTCCACCAGCCCCGGAAACGTTGCGCCCGCATACCCCGTCCATACTCCCGGCGCGAAGACCACATGCTTGAACCAACTACGGCCATCCAGCCCGTTCTGGTGCAGAAAGGCGCGCTCGAGCAGCTTGTACTGCGTGTTTACCTCGCGAACTGCCGTCGTGTCCACCCGAGTAGAGGCATGAGCATGGGTTTGGAGGACCTCCGCACGGGCATCAAGAGCTGCGGCGGCCGGTGAGAAAGCGTCAACAGCTTCGACCAAAGGCGCAAAGTCGAGCGCGCCATGGAGCTTCGACTCCCGCGCGGACTCGCGCGCCTCGTGCAGGTACTTCCGCAGGCCGTCCGCATAGTCCATCGCGCGAAACTGCACAACCGTCTCTTCACTCAACTTCGCCGCCAGCAGTGCGATGATCTTCGCAATCGTGACATGATACTCCCATTTTGGGTCGCCAAACTGGTCCATCCACCAGAAGCTGTCGTAGTTGCTATGGTAATGATACACGGGATCTTTAGGTCCAGTACCGAACCCGACGTCCAGCGAGGGGATGCCCGCGAAATCCTGGAAGGCAGTGAAGTCGCTTCCGGAACCCATCGTATTGATGTGACCGCTCCAGACATCAGCGACGGTCTGTCCCGGTACAGTCTGGTTCGGCGACTGCACCTCCGCCGTCACGGCGCGCAGGGCGGAGTTGAGCAGCGGCGCGGCGGAGGCCTGGAAGGCCCCTCCGCGCGCGCCGACGTCGACGTTGAGATACGCCAGCGCGGAAGAATTGAGCCAGGGCAGGTACTCCTCGACCCACTCGGTGGAGCCGAGGAGGCCGTACTCCTCTCCGTCCCAAGAGGCGAAGACGAGGGTACGCTGCGGTTTCCAGCCGCGCGTAAGGGCCGCGCCGAAGCTGCGGATCACTTCGTTTAGGGCGGCGGAGCCGGAGTTGGGGTCGCCCGCGCCGCCCGCGATCCAGGCGTCCCGGTGGTTGCCGATGATGATGGCTTCGTCCGGGATGGTGCCGTTGATGACGCCGATAGTGTTCCAGGCGGGGGTGATGGTGTAGTTTTGCTTGTTCACGAGGTTGATTTGGAGCGTCTTGGGCGTAGGGCCGACGTTGTAATGCACGCCCTTGTAGGTGAGGCCGCCAGTGTGCCAGTGGGCGGAGAAAGAGGACGCATTGGGCCCATGGCCATTTAAAGCGCGAAGAAGAGGGAGGGCTTCTGCGTAGGAGATGGGGAGGGAGGGAATGTCGGGGATCTTGCCGTCCAACGACTGGCGAGGGACGCCGGGTTTGGATGGATAGCCAATTGTAGTCGGATCGCCAGGTGCAACGCCTGTACATTTTGTCAGTGACCGCATAGCGTTAAATGATAAGGAAATACTGACTTAAGAACTCCACACTCCCGCGCTGCAAGCTCATTGGATGTCTCGCCGGCCCATCAGGATACGGCGTGTAGCCGTTCTCTTCGGTGACCTCGCCATCGTCTCCAGGGTCTGAATACATGACCACGCCCACCATCCCCAGCTCAGAAGCTCGCTTGACCTTGAGCCCTCGGAAGACGCCCCCGTACTTCACCAATGCAATCTTGCCGTTCAACTTCACATCCGCATTGAGCAGCTCCTCGAAGTCCTTGTACGTGCCGTAGTTGCAGTACACATATGGCGCAGTCACATCTCCGCTAGCTGAGTAGCCATGGAATGCCGGAATGCGCTCGTCCAGGGCCGTCGTGGGATCTTGGGGCAGCACATCCTCCTCTAGGCTCGCTTCAAACCGAACCTGGCCGTCCTCCAGGAGGGCCAACCGACTATTGAGCGGATAGTTCAGGTACATCTCATACGTTGCAATCTCAGTGTGTGGCAGCCCGAACTCCATCCACTTGTCCCTCGTCCACTCAGCTTGACTCAAGTTCTGCCCGCAAAGATGCGCTCCAGCGGTATAGTATTTGCTCCATTCTCTTGCTTTGTCCGGGTCAGGTGTGTGTTGCAAGATCTTTCGAAGGTCCGCGTAGCTCATGTCCTTCGAGTCTCGCCATGGTACGAGGGACGACCAGGCGGCCAAAGGTGCGTCTTCGGTCGGCCGGTCGCCGAAGAGGTCGCTCTCGCCGGCGATGGCGATGCAGAAGAAGACGATGGCGAGTGTCAAGACAGGCACGATAATCAAGAAGATGGTGCAGAACTTCTTGACCTGTGGAAGGTTTAGCCATCACCGGTCTCCTCTTCGGCAGTCTTCAAAAAACTCACAGTTTGATGCGGATAACGTTCATGGTGGTCGTCGACGGGGACGCGCTGAAGCAGCGGCGAGCGCTCGGAGGGCATACTGGCGTCGCGCTTTTCGTTCATGGTTAGCCGATGTCGCGTCTCCAAAGTGTACGGTGGCGAGGAGCTCACTTCGTGCGCCCGGCACTCGTCTGGCGATAAACATGGCGGCGACGAAGTCAAAGAGCTTCGTCTGTTGATTAGATAGGGCGGGCTTCGGCCGATGATGAGAGCATCGGCGAGATAGAGCGCTGAGGAAAGTCATGACGCACTATCGGCAGGTCTGCCAGTTCGATCCGCGCTGATTTCGCAGTGCACGACTGCAATATTCTCACGCTTGACGAGTAAAGATCAATTGCGGATCATCGATTCTCGTTGTTCAAGTCTGTGGATTGTCCTTCTCGCAATCACCAAGAACAGCGGAGGCCTCCTGGAGCAGATGGCATGTTCGTCCTTGCATTGCAGAGCTCGTTGAGGTCACAGCGACGACTGTTTCAGTTGTCACTCGGCTAGCGCAAGGCGTCACATCCCTGCAAGCCACGCCATGGACCGTTCGCCGGAGGTGAGGCCGAACTGGGCTTCAAGGAGACTTCACTTCAACTTCAGTTGCTGTGCCCGACACGGCCCTTGATGTATTGAACTTGAATTTCTGATATCTGATTGTTTTGCCACGGTCTCTGGTAACACCTTTCCCTCGCCCGGTCAGCCCGTGCAGCCTTTGCCTCGCTTTCTTCTGGTTTTAGCAGAGGTCACCGTGTCCAGCCTCTCCTCGACACGCTGGAGCCATGAGGAGTCCTACGACCAGCGCGCGAGCACGGTTGTCAGTAAGATTGTGGAGAATCACGCCTATGTCACTAGGCGGATATCAGCCTCGCGTCTCCGCTGGTTGGACGATTCCTGTTCAGCCGCGCTGAAGACCGCAATCAGGCAGACCACAATCAGATCCTCTTGCCACGCAGGCTGCAGGTCAAGGCATTCTTGAATTTGTTTCGATTTTTCCGTCGAATATCGTGTCGTGGGCTTTGGCAGCTGCTGGTGACTGGCGATCCTGTCCGCCAACATCCTGCAATTCTGCCATCATCGCTCAATCCTTACTGGCTCTGAGTTGGAGCTTCTATCTCTGCAGAGCATCTGCACTGATGACGTCTGTCTCCTCCGGCGGCGTCACGGCGTGTGGGTGTTGGTCGCACCTCAGATGCTGGTAGACGAAGCGTTCCCATGGAGTTTCACTTGCTCAATATAGACTCCCAAGGTCCTCTTGAATTCGCTTTAGGCGTCTCTTCGTGCATGTTCTAAAATCTTGCATGTCGCCGAGGATCGGATCGGTTCTGGCAAATTCCTTGTCCCTATCCTCGCCCGTTGTCTTTTTACGCAGATTGGATGGCAGTTTTACAGCAGTGTGAGGTGCACCAGTGTGGTCGCCAGCCCTGTTCCTTCAGCATTTTGCGCCCTCTTTTGACTAGTCCTTCTACCGCTGCGGCATGAAGATGGGAGAAGGCAATGGAAGTTGCACGCTCCCTTGCCCTACTGTAGAAGTTTGGTATTGCGCATGGAGCTGGTGTGCTTGTAAGAATCTTGGGGTCGTCAAGAAAGCGGCCCGTCGAATGATGATGAGGCTTTTGGTGGCCGGTTGCGCTGGAAAGATACGGCGATCAAGCTTGTCGTCTTCTGCGAGTTCCTTTTGACGCCGCGGAGGCATGCTCGGTAGGCGATCAACACTCTTCTCCCTGCAGAAGAATGATACATGTGGGCTTAATGCCGCGCGAAGGGCGTTCTGGGAACATTGAAGAAGCGAGAAGATCCCCAGCGCCGTTTGCTAGCCCCCCTCGCCACATCTGCATGCGGCGACCGCCTTGCCGCCTCCGAGCACCCTCTTTCCCCCGTCGTTGCCCTTGGCAATTGCTGAATCATCAAGCACTAGTCGCTAGCGTGCTTTGGCAGCTACAAAACCCCCTTCCTCCCCAACTCTTCCGCTTTTTTTCTTCTTTGTTCTTCTTCCCTCTTCATACTTGCAAGGTGGTCGACCTCAAAAGTCCCTTTTTCGGTCGCGGGACACACGGGAGGTCACCATCGCCCAGAATGTTTGTACCTCGCCGCCTGGTTCAAGCTTGCTTGTTTCGTAGGGGGCACTGTGTCGCCGGGACTGCACTGCCTCCGGCTGACGCGACCTTTTCATCAGTCTCCTGCGATGGGCTTGTGAGAGCTTTTCTGGGCCTGGAGAAGGGGAGTTACTGTAATTCACTACTTTTGGTCGCTCTCTTATCGAGCCATGGATTATAGTTTCGAATCACTGGCGCGGACTCGCCAGGCCGGTTGCTGTCGAAGAGGAGATAGGGAAGCGAATTGTGTTTTGCCACTGGCGGCTTTGCTGCTCGCGCTTGGGACGACCGTGTCCGCTGCAACGTGTGGAAAGTAGCTTTTCGTACAGAATGCGAGGAAGAGTGCGTTCGCGATGGATGGTGTGCTCCATTTCCCAGTGTGTAGACGTTGTGGCAAGGTCATAGCTCCTGCCTAGTCCATCCCCTGCTTTTCTCATATCTCTCGCCACAGCTCACCTTCCACCTCACAAGCCTCACAAATCTCGCAAATCTCACTGATCTTACAAACCTCACCAAACCTCATTCCACCCACGCCGTCAAACCAACCCTCACAAATACACCATTCTACGCAGCAAGATGCCACGCTTCTCCGTCACCGAAATGAACCTGTACCACTACGAATGGGTGCCTGACCGCGCCAACTCGCACGAGCGCATCGAGGCCTGGCCCAACCAGGTCGGGATGCCGGAATTGCCGCTGTGGGCGGCGTTTCCCTATCCCCTGGCGCGAGCCGGGATGTATGAGAGGCGCTGGGTGGGGACATGGGCTCGTTGGTTGCTGGATTGTTTGAGATTGAGGGTTCAATGAGCCATGGGATTAATCATGGCCGGATTTCGCAGGTTTGGGGAACAAGGGTGGCAGCGAAGGATCTCGAGCATGAGCATCCTCAGAACAGGGGCCGGCAAAAGGGTCAGGGGCTTGACATCCGTGGTAGAGGCGAGGGGAGTTGAGCGTTTCCAACCGAACAAATGCGCATCGGCGCGAATTTTTCTATGCGCAGAGTCGTCCATTTTGCCAGTCTTACAGCGTCATCTTCAAGCGCTGGGCATATGTTGGCCTCCATGAGGTGCTCGAGGATATCTTGAAGGAGGACACGTTTCCAACTGGTCCGAGCATAGAGCGATGGGGCAATCGCATCTCGACGACAGAATGTAAGAAGAAGAATTGGGTGATCTTGCGGATGTACGGAAATTTTCAAAGACCAACGAAACACTGGATCGAGCAAATCCCACGAGAAGGCCCATAACGAGCAGACTTCATACCATTCCAAACAGCCGATCGACCAAGAAGGTGATTCGAACGCTATGAAACGACCTACGCTTTGCGCCAGCAGAGGAACCGACTCGGTGCTCTCAGCTGCACGGGCGCACCTCGTTCGCGCTCGCGGCATCAGGGTCGACCTCACTACAGCGCCTCGAGCCCAGCAAATCACGAGGCATCCCCTTCAGATGTCGCTGGAGCCATCAAGCAAACGACGCCGTTACGAGATTCTGCGGCCGCCTACTCTCTCCGGATGACCTCACTGCGTCCTTCGTGCTCGTTTTCCAGCAGAAGAATTCAGAAACGAGCATCAGATAATAGGCAATATGCTTGGATACTGCCGCAAACTCGTTAGAGACATAAGCCTGGCCATGTCACCAGCGGACGAGAGGCACTGGCGGCGTGCATGTTTACGGGCAGAGCGGCTGGCCTTCGATGTGCAGCAGGGCTTCCGCCATCACGCGCGGCACATGATCTGCTCAAAGTTTGCAAAAGAGGGTCGAGATAGCAAAAGCCGCGATTAATCCGCCAAAACGCGTGGGGGGGGGCTCCTGCAGCGCTCCGAAAAGCAAACATGCAAGGCAACAGAAGATGGTAAGACAGGGATAAAATGCTCAAGCGACCGCCTAGAGGAGGTCCGCACGAGCGATGAGCCAACGCATCCTGCACTTAGAGGATCTAACAGCATCAGTTTGAGAACGACTGTGTTGTAGGCGTGACGCCTAGAGGAGTTCAACGTCACAAACGACAAGCCGCGCCAAATGGCATCTGCATACGGAACACCTAAGGGAGTTCAACGCTTCGGGTGATGGGCCGCTCCGAATTAGATGCACACGGAACGCCTAAAGGAGCTCAACGCAGCAGGCGATAGGCCGCTCCAACTATGCCTGCAAACGGAACGCCTAGAGGAGTTCACCGCTGCAGACGGTAGGCCGCTCCCACCGTGGTACGCGCACCGACTACAGAGAATTCCTGCCGAAAACCAACTAGTAGCAGCTGGAGCCGAGAATCCGTCGTTCTTGCAGTTGGGCTGCTCTTGCAGATGGACAGTGGCCATATCCCAATTACCCCAAGCCCCCCGGACCATGCGAGCCCCGAGATGCTCTGAAGAGCCAGGTATTCCTGCTAGTTCGTAGATGGTACATCGCCCCAGCAGCGCGGACGCACTACCAACGAACGACAAACACCCTCAAGAATGACAAAGCCGGACACAGCGTCTCGGCAATCCGCATCAAGAGCGAGAAGATGAAGTAGCTTCGCGAAAGCACGTGGGACGGTTGATCGTCTCGGCCACCAATAGCGAGAACAACAAGATGAGTTTACTCTCCAAATCAAGCAGCAAAGTCTGAGCGTTTCGAAGACCTCGGAAAGCAAGAAAGCGGGTATTTTAAGAATTTCAGCTCCGAAAGTCGAGAGCAACAAGCGACACTGAGGGTGAGAAGATGTAGCGACAAATGCTCAGCATCTAGAAAACCGCGTCGCCGGCGACAGGGTGACACTTCGGCGGGAATAGAAGCAAAAACGAACGAGAAGCCGCACCACCGGCAAGGAAATCAAGCTTCGGCGGGGCACAAACAAGAGCGAAGGCGACAACGTGAGAGCGACAGGGAGAATCGTGGGTATACTCTCCACATGAGAACAGCATAGCGCTGATCTTGGCCGAGTTCTAGGCCATGCCCAAAGCCAGTCTACGCTGATGGACCTTTCCGTGAGAGGCCTTGGATGAGTTCTTATACACGGCTTGGTGCAACTGCTTCTGCATCGAGGCGATGGAGTCTGCGGGCGGTGACTTCTTGGGCCTCTTGAATCACTCTTCGTAGAATCGACGATGAGCGGAATTTGGATGCATCGGCTTGGGCCAATGGCTCGCCAATGTGAGGTCAGTCGCGAGGGGACATTGATCTTTAAGACGCCTGAAACACTGGGAACTTGATGGAGAGGGCTCGCTGGCTCGCCTCCGAGTGTCAGTACTCCAGTCAGGACGCTACACCAGTTCAGCGGTCCTCCATGTCTGAAACCAGGTTCGCAGTGGACTTATGCGGGCCTGAAGCTCACCACTGCCAGTTCACCTTCTTCTCGGCGTTCAGGAGCTCTATCGATCTTGTCCAGGTTGAGAGGCGTTGATGCGGGCTTCCAGCGCACCGCTTTAAATGCCGGTGGGTCAGATGCAGCGGACCTTTGAATACTCTTTTTGGCTTGGATGGTGTGCGGGCCTCTCGGTTTCGACGTGCGTAACGTGCGAGCCTCTCGGCACACCGCAGAGCTGCAAGTTGAGTTTCACGTGTCGAGATTTTGTCCGCCACCCGCCTAATCAGAGTGTGCCCGCCCCTTTCCACTTACCCATTCATCCAAGCTATTCCCAAGTGTGCGATGCTATAACGCTTGAGCGAGTTCTCTATGTGCGACCTTGAGGTTGAGATTTCTGCGGCACTCCGAATGTCCATCCTGCGACTTGGGCGACACCTCGAGATGAAAAGGGTGGCGACACAGGACCCAAGCTGCCATTTTGGTCGCCAAAAACGCTGTTGAGATCTTGTGTCGGCGTGAGGGAAGTTGGTTCGGAGCAGCTGAAGTGGCGAGCAACCACAAGTTGAGTCAAGTCCAGCCGATCTTGTCTGCACTTGCATTCGTCGGTGGTGCAGAGGATGTTGAGTTCTTTGCGTCGCCATGTCAGACCTTCACTAGGTCGTTGCTGAAGGCACGTCATGCTTGCAGTTACAGAAGACTGCCATGAGTGTAGCGTTTCTTGACTTGACTTGTCTCCCGGCGTCAGCTGCTGTCCTAAACCAACTCCGTCAGGCTTGGCAGGGACGAGGTTCTTGAATCGCGGTGAGCTGCCCTGCCAGGTCAATACAGGCCCGCAACATCAGCTCAGCACATCATCGCTCTCGGATAAGAGGTGCTGAAGCTGGAGAAGGCAACAATCAGAAAGTGAAGTGGGCAAAGGGGAATGCCCACTCCACCGCAGCCGGAGTACGGGGTCTGCGTCGGCGCGCGGCGGCATCACGTGCCTGCTCACTCCGATTCTATTGGGTGAAGGAGGCTTCGCACAGCATCTGTGAGGCTTGGAGGGCAATATTTCGAGTTCGCAGAGGCAGCGCGGAAGGCTGTCGCCACTTTTCGCCAGCAGGCTGGGGGTGAAAGAGCAGCACTGTCACCCATCCGCCAGCATCGCGCAGATCTCTGCGCGTGCTGGAGAAGCCTCTGAGAGGTGCTTTCCAGCCTCGCAGGGCAGTGGCGGTGGTTTTGGGGGAATAAGGGGAATTTGGTCGTGATGGTGGAGTGATAGAAGTGTCAGGTCGGGGACAGGCTGGATGCCGAAGGAAGGCATGCGGCGCTTGGACCACATCCGCCAAGGCTCGCGCTTCCATTGCGCTCGGGGGGCGCAACAAAGGAAAAAGGCGACTGCGTGGAAATACTGCTCGTAGGGGCTTACTTAGGGCGCGTTAACACTTTTCCAATGCTCGGATCTGGTTTCCGCTCGTCTCAAATTCTACAGCAGAGCGAGGAGGCAGGGACTTTGTCAGCGGTTTGCATACCCGTGGGCGAAGATACTCTTCACCCATGCGACACTGCACACCGAAGTACATGCCTCTTGAACGCCGAGACGGCATTGGAGTGAGCATATAATTCACCATCGATCGCAAAGCATGCGCCTCACGGCTTCGCATTCCTGCGAAGACCAAGCCCTTCAATTCTCCACAACGCTCTCCTTTGCAGTCAATGCCCTCGCGCTGTCAAGGCTCCAGCTCAACGACGCAGTCTGCTCGTGAGGATGACACACAGATCAGGGAAAAAGACGCTGACATTCACAGTGGCCGGTGAATGCCAGCTGTATCCTTTGCGAGCTAACATCCAAGACCATATAGCTCAATGGCACAACGGAGCCTCACCAATTTCACTGAAGGCGACATCTGCACAGTGAGGGTGCGAAATCAGTCATCGGAAAAGACTGCTGAGCCAGCTCGAAGCAGCGACCGCATCTAGTGGTAGCCGACAGCGTACTCACCTGCGGTTTTGGCACTCTTCAAGAACCCCCCCATCCCTCAACTCAATCGGAACAACGTGAACATCAAAAACACCTCAACTAGACACTCGGCTGCATTTCTCGGCGAGATATGTCGACAAGAACCCCAGATTTACTCCTAGTTCTCATATTTTCCGGTGAAAACCAAGTGCTTCTACATCAAGGCGACAAGTGGCCCTTATGCGTCGAGAGCATTTGCTATAGTTTTCAAATCTCTAGGACCCCGTGGAGAATGACCAAAGATGGCAATAGGCAAGTCGGCAGAAAGAAGGAATGTGGCGGTGATGTGGAAGGTGTGACAGGTATATGAAGAGCGACGTTGACCGGTTTCGATACACACATATGAATCTATTCAAGTTTGACGCTGGTTTGAGAGCTGAGGTGGCGCGATACGATGTCCCTAGATCACAGAGTACAGCCCTCCGGTCGTCCCGACCTTCTACAAGGGAGACGCGAAGGCAAGCCAGCGGATTTTAGTTCAATCAACGTGGGCTGCGTAGGTGAAATCATGCAATCTGCTTTGAGGACTTGTAGGGCTGGAGATGGGGTGCATCTGTGACGGCTTCGCTCGAGCAATTTTATGGATGAAGCGAACATGTGCTCTCGACGCAAGAGCGTATGTCGCGCCGAAGGAGCCGTTTCATTGTGATAATTGACTCTTTGGAGACGCAGAAGCAGAAGAGCTGCGCTAGGGGAAAAGTGGGATAGGCAGCATATTCTGAGATAGAAAAGATCCTACGTGGAGCGGTCTTCGAGATTGCAGCGCGGGATTGCTACTTTTCCGGTATCTATCTCGTTCAGGGGCACCAGCGCTCCTCTCTTGCCCGATCAGGCAGGTCCTAAGCTACATATGCCCTATCTTACAAAAATTTGCCATACCCGCACATTTGGGGCTATATCCTCACAGGCCGTTTGACCAATACGAAAGCTAGATTGCAATGGTGAGTAGAGTGTGTAGTCGGCGTAGATTCTTTGGTCTGCTTCAGAGTGGTCTTACAGTTGACTGAGCACACGGTGCTCCTACGCCTTGTTGTGTGGTTAAGGTGGAGGATGGAAATCAAAACCGAGAACGCATCAGAGCCGAGGACACGCGGGATAAAAAGAGTTTTTCGGGACTGGAGAGCACAGAGAGGTCTGGAATAATTGACGAGTGTTGTCGAGTGCTCGAGCATCTTTCTCACACAGCATCTTGGAGTGCAATTTCCATAGTCCACGCCTCAGACCAAGTGACAGAGGTCAACGACGAAGCACCCCCATTCTCATTGTATGAGAGAGAACGCATAGAAGAGAGACTTGCTGACAGATACCATCGAGGTCGTTCTCGGATGCTTGCGAGGATTTAGAGCTTCATATCAAAATCCCGTGAGCCTCCCGTGTTGAAATGATGGCCCTTTTTGGACCAGCTGAGCTAAGCTCTACTCGATGCATTGCTGTCTCAACGGTATGTAAGTACTGCAGCCAGAGACAGTTACCACTACGTTGCACTCGATTGCAGGACTCTGCGCCTTGAAAGCTCAGCAACCAATCTGGGATCCTGCAAAAGAGACCTTTCGTCTTTGGGCTCTTCATATCATTCACCTGACACTTGGGTCTCACGTGCATACTGCCAGATAGTGAGATCCTCCTACACCAGCTCCTTGGCAAGCTCAACTCCTTAGGCGTTTCATCGTTCTTTCCGCAACAACTTCCCAGTCTACGTCAGCTCTTGGCATGTGTTTTCATCCAAATGTTTTCTTGCCGTCTTGTGTTACGCCAACGTCACCACGCCGTCGTCGTCGTCTCAAAATGGCTTAGGCAGCCGTGTGATTAGGATCGTGATTAGTTCAACGTCCCCTTGGCGGTCAACTATAAGAAACTCCTCTCTTTCCCGGTCGACCAAAACTTTCTTTTTTGTTCATACTTGCGTTCGCAGCTGATTTTTTGTCTGTGATCCAGGTACTTTGGCCTTTTGGCACACTTCAGCTCTGGCTGGGAATTTTTGAGCCCCCCCCAAGCAACGCGTCTTTCAGACTGCGTGCGCTTGTCACACCTGTCTTTTTTCATTGTTGGGTTGGTGGTGATGCTTGCATCTCCTCCGCGCTTCAGAGAAGAAACTCATTCGCTCAATTTATCGATCGCGCCTAAGTAGACAAGCGAATCTCCCCCTTCGTTGCTGATGTTTGTCATATCGAGCAAGAATTCATGCTGTCACTCGCTGTTCAGGCCGTACTCTGTCAGCGCCTATTCTCAATGTGTTGATGGACAGTCATTGCGCTGCCTCTGGCTACACCAAATGGCACAGCACGCAATCTCATCACCTTCATCACCTTCGCCATCCAGCCACCCGATCTTTGCATCCCACACACGTTGAATCAGCGCTGCTGCTTTCCAGCGTCGCATTAAGCAGCTTCCAGCAGCCTCGATGGCTCCTCTCAGATCTGCTAATAAGCCTCGCCAAGGTCTCGCCTGAAGCGACCTCCATGCTGCGCAGACCACATTTGGAGGAACTTACGTGCTACCAAAGTGCTGCAGGCGCTCAAGCGACCTGTCAAAATGTCCTTCGCTCAATCCCCTCACCGTTCAGTTCTTTTCGCAGCAGTTCCTCGACGATACCAGGAGGTGGGCGCCGAAGTTCGCCAGCTGAGGCGGGCAGCGCATGACGCTACATAGACTCAATACTTGCGAGCTGGCCACCTCTTCGGGACAATGGCTCTCAAGGAAACGCACACCCAGCGGATGCAAGAGATTCATCCCAGCTACGAAATGCTGCTGAATGATATCCAGAGACCACGGTTCAGCGCTACGCTTCGCGCGGAGGTCAAGCAGATGGGTGTCAAAGGCGGTTGATGAAGGCGACCAATTTCGAGCAGGGAGGTCGTCTTGGTCGGTAAAATAGTGAGCATGTACTGTGAAAAGAAGGCTTTCTCTTGGAGGAGCCGCGCGCAGATACCATCAGCGGCTGTGAAACAGCTAGTGAAGAGCTCGCTGAGCGGTGCGATCCCGTGGGACAGCAGCTTTTCTTGCGCGGGAAAGCTAGACAAGACGGGGTGACCACACTGGCTTGCCCTGATTGCAAACGACGACGGCAAATTGTTGATCCGGAACTTCTGCTCTTGCGCAGCGCCTAAGCCGAATGCCACTCTGGCAGAGTACACAGAGGAGAAGTTTGTGGAATGATGCCGTGTGATCCAGATATACGCACGATTACATTCGGCTTCATGATCAGGCCGCCTCATTCGAGCGCAGACCGTTGAGAACCCCAGAGCCAATGACTTGGCTTTTGCGGGGAGAAACGATGCGTTCGCTTTGAGTTGAATCCCACGCGGGGTACGCACTGCGCTCCCGGCCAATCGAAAACGATGATGCTGGTCTCTGCTTCGTTTCACGACGGGCTAGTCAGTAACAGCTGGACCAAAAGGTATCTTCTCCGACCGCTCAGCACAACATATTACCCACCTAACGGCCATGTGCTCTCGTGTTCCGGCGATTCTGGCGAGCAGGCGCGCAACCTGCCCAGCATCGACGCGGCAAGTCTTGCTTTAAAAAATACAGGCCCAAACGCCTGTCGCCGCCTCTTATCTTGATAAGCTTAATCCTTCTGTCCTACAGGTGCTGCAAAGATGCGTCCGGAGCAACAACAACCCGAAGCCCCCACAGTCATTACCGAGGATGTGGTGCTCCTGCAGCTTGGAGTACAACCAATTTACGAGTCCAGGATTGGAAAAACTAGTGCGTGAAAGATAACGACCAACGATTTAGCTGTTCCGGAGGGTTACAACGCCTGTTGACGCTGAAGAGGGTTGCATGCACCCCACGCGAAGAGGCGGTGCTTGAGCAGTGCTTGACAAATTGGCACGTCGGCTTGGCTGCTTTAAACTCGATCCCTGATCCTGGAACGGCCCGCAGCGAGTCAAGTCGTGTGGGTTTGTGAATCTCAAAAGGCCCGGGGATGGCCCATTGGGCTCCACTTCGCGCTGCGATACCACAAGATGCAAACATGTTGTTGCAACGACTTGTTCTCGTCAGAGTGTTGCAGTGGTACTGTCTTCGAAATGCAAGCAGACTGTATAGTCACATGCCAAGCCAATTGTCCAGACATCCTCGCTCGGCCTCCGCTCGGTTCAACAGCCCGCCCAGCCCCAACCCCCGCTTGCCGGCCCTGAGCGAAATTATTCCCGCGAGATTCGCCATTTGTGTGCTGTACTGCGGTACTTACTAACAGCCTCGATATCACTGGACGCTGGCGCCATCTTGCCTCGGTAAAGTCGCCAAATCAGGAAGGGGACCTCGTGAATGGAGTCAGAGAGCCGGCTCATTCAGCCAAGAACGAGCAAGCTCGCGGCAAATGATTCTAGACGGAACACAAGAGTTTCCGCCAACCGTTTTAGTACTTGCTTGTGCACGCCTCGTAGTAGCCGCTTTTGCGCCACCGCCGCGAGCACACGATGTGGGCGAGTCCCTGTTTAGGTTGACCACGGTCGCGTTCCGCGACGGTTCATGGTTCACCTCGCGTGCGCGACTGCGGCCTACTTAACATCAAGGCATTCCGGCGAGGTCAGTCCGTTGCGGCCTCAGGGACCCTTATTGCGCCGATAAATTTAGAAAGGCTGCTGCCCTCCGTTCTCGCTTTGGTCTTGCGCACACTTCTCCTCGCCCCTCTCCGACATTTGCTCTTCGATCACACTGCTGCTTCGCCGTCTTGTAGCTCGCCTTGTATCGCCGAGGCATCAGCGCGCCTCTGCAACACCTGTCGCAATGAACCACGAGGATGCCGCCGCCGAGTACGCCGCAAATTTTCGAACCTATGGAAGTATGTCGACATGCTAACATAAGGCGAAGGGCGCACGAGATGATGCAAGAGCGTACCCAGCATGACACGCAGCAAGACATGACGGGTGGTGGCATCTCACGCCCGAGCGCAGAGGTGAAAGCGCCGTTGGAGAAGATCGATTTTGACGACACCGCAGACGGCGACGAGCCCAACGACGAGGAGAAGAGAACATTGCGCCGCATTGGCGAGAACTTGCCCATGTCTACGTTTCTGATCGCCGTCGTGGAGCTGTGCGAGCGTTTCACGTACTACGGGGCAAGCGGACTGTTTCAGAACTACATCAACAACAAGGCAAGCGGCGTCGACGGTCCCCCTGGACTTGGACTCGGACATCAGGGAGCTACAGGACTGAATGTGTTCTTCCAATTCTTCTGCTACGTCACGCCCATATTCGGCGCCATCATCGCGGACCAATACCTGGGCAAGTACAAGACGATCCTCGTGTTCTGCGGTGTCTATTGGGTGGGCCTCGTCATCCTCTGGACGACAGCTCTCCCAGCGTCGATTCAAGGCGGACACGCGCTCGGTGGATACGTCGCCACCATCATCATTGTTGGTTTCGGGACTGGTGGCATCAAGTCGAATATCGCGCCTCTCATCGCAGACCAATACCAGCGGCACAAGATGGCCATTCGAACGGAACCGTCAGGCGAGCGTATCGTAATCGACCCCGCCATCACGTACCAGCGGATTTACATGATCGTAAGAACCCCTGCTGCAACCAGCCCGGCAACTGCCCCTTGCTAGAGGACACCCTCCCCCTACTCTTCCCACCCGCCTGGGCGGCGGCCCGTTCGTTCTTTCTCGACTCCACTTCAGGACCTCTCTACTTCTTCTGAGTCTTTTTCTGACAAAATACAGTTTTATTGGTCGATCAATGTCGGTGCACTCTCATTGCTTGCGACACCGTTCATGGAGAAATACGAAGGCTTCTGGACAGCATACCTTGTAAGCAGGTCGAGACACAGCAACGTGAACCAGACTAACAAATTTAGATGTGCTTTTGTGCATTTATGGTCGGCATTGCCATCCTGGTGCTTCGACGAAAGACCTACGTCAACCGCCCCCCGCAGGGTCAGGTCATCACCGATGCGTTCAGGGCGATCGGTCTCATGATAATTTCCCGCGACACGGACGCTGCCAAGCCCACCTGGCGCGCGGAGCACGGCAAGACGAAGACAGTCGCATGGAATGATCACTTTGTCGAGGAATTGAAGCGTGCTCTACGAGCTTGCAAAGTTTTGTAAGTGCCCCGAGATCTGGCAGTCTGGACGCCTACTAATGCTTCCCGCAGCGTCTTCTACCCAGTATTCTGGATTTGCTATTGTACGTCGTCGGAGACCCGACAATTTTGACGCCTACTAATGTTTTATCTCAGCGCAATTTTCATCAAATTTCGTGAGTCAGGCGGCGCAGATGGAAGGCCATGGTATGCCGAACGACCTCATGCAGAACTTCGACCCGATCTCCATCCTCATCTTCATCCCGATCATTGAAAAGGTGATCTACCCACTTCTCCGCAAAGCCGGCTACGAGCTTCGACCGATCGCACGCATCACGATCGGCTTCTGGTTCGCAGCGCTCTGCCTCATGTACGCGGCCATCGTACAGCACCTCATCTACTCCGCTGGACCCTGCTACGAGTCCCCCCTCGACTGCGATGCGAGTCTCGTCGACGGCGTGCACGTGCCAAACCATGTTCATATTGCCGTGCAGACGCCCGCCTACGTCTTCATAGGCCTCGCTGAGATCTTCATATCGGTGACGGGGTTGGAATACGCCTACACGAAAGCCCCAGCCTCGATGAAGTCCTTTGTGCAAAGCATGTACCTCCTGACGAACGCCTTTGGCTCCGCTCTCAACGAGGCGCTCGTCCCGGTCGTTGTCGACGTAAGTTGTTCAATCCGAGCACCGATCCGATCCATATACTGACCTTCGACAATAGCCCAAGATCCTCTGGATGTTCACGGGCCTCGCCTGCACCGCGTTCGTCACCGGCTTCCTCTTCTACGGAATCTTCAGGCACTACGACAAGCAGGAGGACGAGATGTACGATCTGGACCGAGACCAGCCCGTACTTGGGCGGGACGGCCAAGTGAAAGACGACAAGCTCGCTCGCGAGGACTCAGTCTAGGAGGGAAGCGTGTACGATGTGCTGCTACTTGATGCATATGTTGAATGAAACAACCCCGATTCGTTCGAGGTCTTGATGACTTTCCGATTTCTCCCCTCTTCCGATTTTCTTATCCGCGGGCCCGTCGAAGAACGCCTCCCCTCACGCTCCCCTTGGACAAGACGTCCATCGGCAAATCTTCGGCAAATCTTGCATCACCGCCGGCGCAGGCCTCGAACATCGTCTGGCGCTGCACGACAGCACTGCGTTACCCTTGCTAGAGGCACCAAAGCAGGACCAGAAAACCACTCCTCGGAGCCAGACCAGTTTTGACGCGTGTTCGAAGGGGCCAGGCTCGCCCTCACCCGGGTCGTGACACAAGAGCTCCTCCCCATAGCTCCGGCCCCCGCGACGATAACGCGCCGGCAGACAGGAGTAGCTCACGCCGCTACCCTTCTCACCCCTGATAGACGACGAATCACGGGTCAAACCCGGCGTCAGGCCGCACTACATGGCCGCCACGCGACCCGCATGGTGGGCATGTCGAGCACGATAAGCCCCTTTTCTTCGCGTCCTGCCAGACGGAGATCGCACTCTCCGGCACTTCTTGCTCTGTCTGCTCGTCCAGCCCGCAGGCTTGCCTTCGCGTGCGCTCACTGGTCTTCACTGGGCTCTCCTGACGGTCCCATATCGGCCTGCCAGGTGCAGACGAATGAGCGGCTGTTTCTTCTCTGCGAAAGACGCCGCTGCTGTCGTTGGACAGTGGAGCTTCACGTGTACGGTCAATCGCTATGAGAGCACTCTGTCCACTGCAGAAACAAACGTCGAGCAGCACCGCCATGTCAACAGCTGTTCAGAGTTGGCAAAGAGGCGGGTCTGTCCTCCACGAAGTGAGATGACATGTGAGATTGAATTCATTAGACCTCTCCTAATCGACATTCCTCATGAATCTTCCAAATCTATCCCAAACCTGCTCCACGCTGAACAAAGCATCAGTTAAGATCAAATCCCATCGTGACAAACCAATCATAAGCCACCGGCCCACCCTCCACGCCTTGCATTCCAGTACCCAACGCCGGAGGAATTCCTGATCAGCCGCCTCGCTAAGAAAGCCCAAAGATCCCCCTCACCCTCCTCAAGATCTCCCTCCCCATCGCCTTCCTCGTCTCTACCGTCCTGCCCGCCGCATCCTTGTTCTCTGCTGCCCGCCTCAGCAGATAATTCAAGCACTCAAACATATTGCCCCACGTCGTGCACTTCAGCACGCGCTCCTTCACACCCCCAGGAGAACCATCGGTCTTCGCGGGCGCCGCGTCCGCCGCCTTGGTGGCCGCGATGAGGGCACAGGAGACTTCGTCGGCCATTCCTTGGAGCTGGGCGAAGACGAGGGGCGTGAGGGGGGTGTTGGAGGCGAATTGGGCTTGGCGGAGTGACTGCGCCGAGGCGACGGAGGCGGCGTTGTGGGTGGCGAGTACGACGTTAACGTCGGGGAAGGGAGCTGGGCCTGTCTGCTCCGCGGCGGGGAGGGTGGCGTTGTAGTCGCGGTGGATGAGCGCGGAGGCGATGCCGTCGTAGCAGGCGTGGGTGGCCTCGGCGCTGGGGTGGATGAGGTCGCGTTTTTCGGTGCCCAGGTAGGCGCCACGCACCATCTTGACGCCAAGGGTGAAGCCCTCGCGCGAGGCAGTGGCCATGTCGGCGGCGAGATTGGCGGGCGTCTGTCGCAGGTAGGCCTGGTAGGTGGTGTAGATGACGGCTTGGCCGGAGCGGTTGAAGGCGCGCTGCATGCGCAGGCACCAGGCGTTGAAGCCAGGGAGGTTCCAGGTTTCTTCGGCGGCGGGGAGCAGGGAGACGTTCTTGGCTTGGGCGGCGCGGCAGACGGACTCCATGGCTTCCTGCATCTGGTCGCTAGGGGCGTTGTTGGCGGCCATACGCCGCAGGGCGGCCGGGCCCATTCCGCTCCATTTCAGGCCGACGAAATCGCCGTGCTGCGACATCTCGACCGTTTCTAGGAGGCGCCGTTTCCAGAACGCCACGTCTTCGGCCTCAACCCCCTCGGCGTCCTTGAGCACCTCGAGGGCGTACTCGAGGATCACGCCGCCATAGCCCTGCTTTTGCAAGCTTTTGCAGGTCGCTGTGATCTGCTGCTGGGTTTCACCTGCGCAGAATTGCTTATAGAAGGTGTGCCAGAGGATGCCTCGCATCAGGGGGTTGCGTTCAAGGCTGAAGAGGGGGTTGGAGGAAGCCAGCATGCGGCGGAGAAGGTTGGTGCTGGCGGTCAGGACGGTGGGCGACGAGGAGATTGATGTGATGAAGTAGCTGCGCAGCACGCTGCTCAGGGGCAGGACGGAGAGCGGCGGGATGGCTTTGGGGCCATATTTCGACGGGTTGGTGGCGGTTGGAGGAGGAGTGAAGCCGGGGACGACGGCATTTTGGCCTTTGGCGGTGGTGTGGAGGTTGCTTCGCCCGCTCGAGTAGCTAGCCCGTTGTTGTGATATCGCGCACGCTTGTTGTGCGAGTTGTGTGTGTCTCTGGCGCAGAAAACAAGATACCGCAGGCCCCGTGGGCGAGGCATGCACGGCGGGCTTCATCTCGGTCGACACTGTCGAATTGGCGCCGATGAGCAGTCGTGCAACGTTGCGCAGCAGGAGACGAAGGATGGAGAAGAAGAATGAATATTGATTATCAGGAGGAAATCAGTGGCACACAATATGTACTTCAGCCTCCCGACGACGGCGCCGCCACCAGTTTATAGCAGCGTATCACTCCACACTCGCCATACTTCTGCTGCTCGTCCTCGCTTATCGTCGGCGTTCTCTTGCCCCACCATGCGATTCGGGCTGCGCCGAAGCCGGCCCCCGCCTTGATCTGACCCTCCGGCGTCGGCCAGCTCGGTTGGCTGCGGAGCGAAGAATTGGGGGGTGAAAGCGTTGCCAAGACATCGGCTCTCGAACGCTTGCCTCCGACCTCACCTCATCCTGAGACCTCACCTCCTACGGCAAAATAGATAGAAGCAAGGCGCAAAGTTGTTGATTGCCATTGCATTACTCGAAGCAAAAACTGTCTCTTGTTGGCCATGTCTGTTTACGGATTCATTGAAGCTGAGAAAGTCTATCGTGCCTTTGCCCATTGGCTTTCGCGCACATCATGCTGATAGAAAGGGTCGTGAACCGCATCGCATAGCATGTACCGCTTGTGCTGGCGCAGAGGGCTCGCACCCTGCGCCTGCTGCGGTGAACTGTGGAGTTTTCACGCTTGTCAAGGCGTGGCGGTCTCGTCTCCGGTGAGAAGTCTTGACTACGACAGACACTGGCTCGACAAGCTGACCTGCGAACTTCACGGTGGGGAGATGAAACGATGTGTACAGACAGCGGAACGAAAAAGCAAAACTTTTGTCATTTCCCAGCGAGCACTGCAAAAAATCCTCCCCCCGGGGAAACCCCCCCTGCACTCCCCAGAGCCAACACC
>JAWXCT010000012.1:4713-33973 GCA_034509035.1 Saxispiralis lemnorum
CACCCCCACACCCTCCCCGCCGGCTCAACAGCCCTCCAAACCAACCAACACTCGCTCCCAATCCCCAGCGGATACAGCACAAAAAACGCATTATACCGCGCCCACGTCAACCCCCCGGGCACCCGCCCGTACGCGAGGTTGCAAGCGAAGTACCCGTACCGCACGACTTCCGTGAGCGACCAGGCGAGCAGCATGGTGGTGTAGGCGGGGGAGCGGGCACAGGTGCCCGGGAAGGGGGAGGCGATGCCCCAGACTAGGAGGAGGCGGGAGGCGACTTGCATAGCGGTCGTGAGGACGGGGGCGCGGACGACACCTTGGGGGGGGAAGGGTTAGCGGCCGCAATTTTAGGTGGAGGGGGAAAGGCGAGGACGCTTTGAGCTTTCGTCCCGTTCGAAGCGAGCGGGGGCTTTTTCTGTGATATTCACGCACCTGTGAGAGAATGCACCACCTCCGCCACAGCGAGCGTCTGCACGCCGCGCGCCAGCCCGTCGACGCCGAGGAAGACGTTCTGCCAGCCGTGGAGGGCCGTGATGGTGACGACGCGGCCCAGAATCGCGAACCACAGCACGGCGGAGAGAGAGTTGTAGAAGATAAGGTAGAGGGTGCGGTAGCTTGGCGGGGAAGTCGGGCTGGGAGTGGGTTGCGATGGGGAGGATTTCGTGGTCGAAGGGGGGGATGTCGGCGGCGATTTGGCGGCGGCAGACGCGATGGGAGGCTGCTGGACGGGATTGGAGGGTGCCATGGTTGCGGTTCGCGGTGGGTCAAGGAAAAAACGACTGCGTGGCAAAGAGGTAAGTAGTAATGGCGTACAAAAGATTTCTGATACATGGGACATTTTGGGAAGGAGCAAGCCCGGGAGCTGCCGCGGACCTCGGTGCGGATTGCCCCGGAGTGAATGTTAGGGCACCTACGTAACTGACGGCAGCAACCGGGGCATGGCAAGGGCGAAGACATGTGTGCAGACGAGAACGACTGCGAATGAACGGGACGCACGTAAGACGCAGACAAAGTCATGTCGTTCAAATCTAATCATGCGATACGTACAAATGCGCCACGTCGACAAAGCTGATCGGATGCACACTCCTTCCCTTCAACCGCTCACGCAGGTCTCCTGCTTGTTTCTCCCATCACACCGTACAAGCTGCTAACAAGCACGTAGCTTTACTATGCTTCAGTAGCCCTAGTACCTTGGAGGCTGCTGCGGCGGGTACCCGCCCTGCTGCCCCGGGTAGCCACCCGGACCCGGAGGAGGGCCCGGCGGGGGGCGACCGTAGCCACCAGGACCACCTGGCGGCGGCTGACCGTACTGACCGCCAGGAGGACCTTGCCCGTATCCGCCTGGGCCGCCTGGCGGCGGCTGGCCGTAACCACCTCCAGGCGGGGCTTGCGCGCCGGCTCCAGCTTGACCGTAGCCCGGCGGCGGACCAGACGGCGGCATGTAGCCTCCCCCGCCGCCGCCCGAGTTGCCGGCTTCGTCTTGCTCATCGTAGCTCGGATCGATGGCGCCGAGGATGAGCTTCATCACCCAGAGGTCGGGGGTGAGGTCGACAGGTGGGTTGGCTCGGGCCATTTCCGCGGACTCGTTCTCATAGTCTAAAGGGTCAGTCTAAAAGCGCTCTAACAAAAAGGTGTTTAGACAAGTCTTACTGGATGTACAGTCCACCATGGCGCCTATGACAGGGTCATTGTCGATCTTGGCGAGGAACTCAGTTGCCTTCTGATCGTTGCCCACCTGTGCGAACTGAAAGGCGATAGCGCCGGGGCCGTATCTGGGTTTGGCTTGGTCGACGGCGAAACGAACGGTGTTTGCCAAAGAGTCGGCAGGCTCTCCCGCTGGCTGTCCGTCCGTGATTCCGATTATGAGGATGGGCTTCTGCAGCCGATTGCTCATGAGGTCTGGCATGACAAGTTCGTCCAAAACCTTCTCCTTCAATTTCGTTCCGAACGGTGTCAGTCCCTTGTAACGCTTGTTGCGCATGAACTGCTCGATCTGCTGGTCGGACGTGATGCCGCTGAGTTGTTGCTTCGGAATGTCCTGGTCGTTCATGAATCGGATGTTGATGCCGTCATGGTCGAAAAGGGTGGCTGCAAATGCGACCCTCGACAAGATCAGCTGGAGATCGGAAATGCGTTCCCCGTTCTCCTCAAAAGCCATGGAGCCACTGTCATCAATGTAGATGATCACGTCGTACAACGCCAGCCTGACAATGTCGTTTGCGATCTCTTTAGGCACTTTCCACGCCTGGCACAGACGGTCGACCTGCTGCGCCGCGCGAGCAGAAATGTTCTGTAGCTTGTCGGGCCTATCGGGGGGATAGAATTTCTCCAGGCCCTTCTCCCGCACGGCTTTCTCCAACTCTCGTTGATATCCTTGTACGTCTCCAGGACCTGAGGATTGAGGCGGAGGGGCTCCATACTGCCCACCTGGCGGCGGGCCGCTCGGCGGTGGACCACCGTACTGCTGCTGGGGCGGCGGGCCCCCGTACGATTGCCGTTGGGCCGGTTGCTGTTGCTGGGGCGGAGCAGGTCCGCCCTGGTTAGATGTCGTTAGCTTATGTTCCAATAACGCTTAAACCGACGTCAACGCAAGCACGAACGTAGGCATATCCACCAGGCGGACCGTAGGGCGGGTATGAGGGTGCGGGGCTTTGAGGCGGTGGGCCAGCGCTGTACTGAGGTGCTTGGCCAGGATATTCTCCATGCTGCTGCTGACCAGGAGGCGCTGGTGGAGGGCGAGAGTACTGCTGCTGCCCAAACCCTTGGCTGCCGGGTCCCGGCGACTGGTAACCTCCGCTATGGGGATGTTGCTGCTGCTGGTGTGGCTGTTGGTAGTGTGACCGCTGGTCATGAGGCTGCTGGTGATGCTGCTGGTAATGTGGTCGCAAGGGCGCAGGCTGCATCGGATCCGGGTACGGTGTCGTTGGCGCGGGGGCGCCAGCTCCACTAGCGGCAAGTCGCGAGGCCAAAGGCATTGTCGTGGCAGGGAAAGGTGATCCAGAGCAAGTCGCAAAGCGCGATGGGATGGAGGAAGGCAGAGAAAGAAGAGTTCAAGTAAAGACGGCAGGTAGACTCACTTGAGGAGCGCCGGCGCCGGGGTAGGCTTGGTAGCTTTGCTTGCCAGGCTGTGTCAACGGGTAAGCGCACAGGAAAAGCCGGCTTCCTGGCAGTGTTGCCACCTACATAGGCTCCTGCGGATTGCTGCGGTGCTGCCTGCTGTTGCTGTTGCTGCTGCGGCGGCGGCGCCCCGTAGTTGGCCACGGGCGCCGCGCCTCCCTGGGCTGCGGCGAGTTTGGAAGCGAGCTGGACACTCTCGTCAGTATTGTCTGTTCTTCCCCCTCCGGTCGCCAGAGGGCGTGGAAGCAAACACGGGAGGGTGACGTGACGAATGGTGGGGTTCTCAAGCAGCCCCACCAACGGCAAAGTCGGAATTGGCACTCACTCCCATTGTTAGCGGTGACGCTTTGCGGAGATGGGCCTGGAAAGAGAAGGTTAGGGTCGAACAGGTGTGGGAGAGAAAGACTTGAGCAGGCGAGAGGCGTCAGACGGCAGGTACAAGTAGCTCGTGATCGTGGTCGAGATGTTTGTGGAGACGAGGTCGGATTGCCGCTACTGCCACAAAGCCGCAACCCATCTACTCACTCAGCTCAGCCTTGCTCGGCGCAGATTGACCTCATAGGTTCGGCGTTCAAGGTTTGGCGTTCAAGGTTCTGCAAGGGTCTCGTGGGGTCGTTCATTACGTAGTTGCAGCGCTCGTTGCGATAGCGGCCGACCGGGCTTGAGACGTCGTAAGTGTCCCATAATCGCGACCGTTCTTCAGGCGACACAAGTACATAAGGTACCTCTTCTCAGCAAAGTCTCTCGCAAGACAGTGCCGGGCTTGTATACATGGTGTCTGCACGTGAGTGTTAAGACACTCAATTATTCGTACCCTCGTCAGCAATTCTAATGTTGTCCTTGAGCCGCACCCGCGACAGCATCTTCACCCCATGCGCTGCAATCGTTCAGGCTCATGAAGCCGAGCTCGAAGCATGGCGTGCGATATGCCAGAACGCCGGCTTTGTAAGCACAATCGACCGTGAGCAGCGCGATGCGGCGGCGACCGCGCAACAGCCAATCTCCATCGTCTGAAATGCATCGACGATATGTTGAGTTGTCCGGACGTCGTGTTTGCTTTCCAGCACATAGCACGTCTGTTTCCACATCCCGCTGGTCTTGCTCGTTCCGGGCGACGGAGCCGGAAGCCTCGTCAAACTCCCAAACCCAGTCTTGCATAGAACTCTCATGGCGCCGGAGAACTTCACGTTGCCGGTCGCCAGTGTCGCTCCCGCTCAGGGCTGTCAAGGTGCGATCGTCGAGAGACACTTCGAGTGAGTCAACCGGTAAATAGCCCACCCCAAAACTGGTCTCGTCAGTGGAATCTTTCCACCTGGCGTGGAACATCATGGTCTCTTCGCTTCGGTTCCAGAGCGCAATTCCTCCCATGTCAAGCAGGGCAATGTATTGCTCGTCGTACAAGAAGCTGACAGCGCACAGACGGAAAGACTCTGTCTTGAGCTCGAGCTGCTGGAGTAGCGAGCCGCTGGAAGTGTCGAAGACCTTGACGTGCAAGGTTCCCGTCCTGTCAGCTCCCTTTGGATGGTAATGGCCACCCACAAGCAACCGCTCGCTTGGTGAGAACGCCCACACGCAACCCAGGTCGTTGAACCGATAGCGCTCCGATCCGGCGGCAATATCAAAGACTGCGACATTGCCTTCTCGATCACCAGCGCCTACCAGGGTGTGGACGCCCGCGATAGCAAGTCGCACCGGCTTAAGGTCCGTAAGAGAGATTTTTTGTAGGATCGTAGCGGTCCAAGTGTCCCAGATCCAGACTGCTCGCGCGCCGGATCCCCTGAACCGGGCCGACTCGTCTATACACGCAAAGGTCCGACCATCGCTGGATAGAGTCATAAGACTCAGGACAGGCATTTGGCAGACTCCGTCCTGCGGCGCTAGAGACGATGATACTTTTCTCGAGCATGAAAACGGCTCCAGCGCTTCGTGTCGAAAATGATGTTGAATGATCGATGCCCCGTATGGACTCGACGGTTTCAGGTCGCTGAGGGCAATCGGACCACAGTAGATTTGCAGAGGGAAAGACTTCGTCAGTTGTTTGAGGCCGCAGTGGTCGCTGAAGTCGGCAGCTCTCGAGCAAAATTCACGCAGCTCCGGCTGCCATTGATCGCCCTGTGACCGGTGAGTACATGTGCATTTCGTCGAAAAGTTTGCCTCGCCCAACTTACTTGACCGATGCGGCGTAGCTCATCGGAGACCGATTTTGGATAGTCCCCAATGCTTCTCAACCAACACATGGCCTCAAGCCAGTGCAAGAGATGTTGTCGTAGAAATCCGAGCATCATGTCACATATCGCTTGGTCGGGCCACCAAATCCCGTGGCGGTACCAATATCGACATGCGTACATGAGCTCTTGAGGTATGCTCTGCAATAGCAGCTCGTCTGACACTTGATCGACACAAGTTGCGGGGTCCACGCCGAGCATGTTGCGACGGAGCCTCCCAGGTTCCTGAAGGAGGCGTAGACACCGATGCGAGAGGGCATACTGGGCATACCACCAGTTGATCCAGAAACGTGGCTCGATGCCTCTGCTTCCGTCGAAGAGGAAGTCAACAAAGGACGTGTGGAGAAACTGCACCGGCTCGGTTTCCACGTCGGGAATGATCAACACGGAGTGCAATCTGTCGAGGACGCTGAGGACATCGGCATGGCTGATGCCCAGAAGTGGTGCGAGCGTCGGGGTAGAAAGCGGCTCGTTCAATACTGCGATGGTACCGATGACAAGCTTGAAATCGTCGATTATCCTATTCTGATGCTCTGGAGATGGTATGCCAGTGATGAGCTGATCCAGAACGGGTTGATACGTCAGCTTCAGATGTTCGTGACCGTCAATCGCTTTGCTTTGTAGGATCTCCTGAAGGCGACTGCTAGGGGTACCTTGGAGCTTATCGTCATCAACGTAGCGGCAGACCGTCTGAGCGAAAATGAAAAGTGGGACAGCCAGCTGTTTTAGCGACTCGATTGTCTCCTCACCGGGCCAGTCTTTTGACAGGTGCTCCACTTGCCCACGTTTGTTATATTTGTCTCGAGTGAGCTGGAAGTTGTGCCTGAGGAAAGCTTTAATGTCGTCTCCCACTGTATCCGTCGTCATATCTTCCAGGAAGATCGTTCTGCTGTTGTCCGGCATGTCAATGCGCATCAGCTGTTCGGGCTTGCATGTAATGAAAATGCGGAACTGTCTGGGATATCTGTAGACGAGCTTGCGCAGAAAATGGAAGACCTCTACGACATCATCCTCTGGTTCGCACTCGTCCAGTGCATCAATGACGAGGAGGAGCGGTGTTGAAGGACTTTTCCCAATGGCAGAGTGCGACAATGGTCCAAAAAGTAGCGGCTGAAGTTGGTCATCAATCGGAAGAGTCAACACCTCGGAATCCTTTTTCAGCGCGTCCGCCACACCTTGAGTCATGTCAGGTAACTTCTTAAGCAGCTGCAAGACAATGGTGGGAACGAATCTATCCGCGTTCCCACAACCATTCTGGTCGTTTGACCTTCGACTGAAAAAGAAGGATGCCCCTAGTCGTTCGCTAGCTAGCTCGGCTATAGTGTGAGATATCGTAGACTTGCCGGTGCCAGCTTTGCCAGCTAGGCAGAATATTGGATGTGTCGCCGGATCCGCTGCCCAGGTCGCGATATCTTGCAGCAGCTTGACACGGGTGCCCTGAAGGCAAGATCTCACTCCTAGCGTGCGATTTGCCTTTGAATTGTACTTGGCCCCAGGCGCAGTACACTGGCTCAGTTTCGTAAGATCAAATCTCTGGTCGAGTTTGGCGAAGGAAATGTCGCGAAGCTCTCGAAAATCTTGCAAGTCTTTCAGGGCTGTTTTCAACGACTGGAATATCTCTCGATCCTTGAAGTAGATCTCATGGAAGCAGCTGTGAGCGTCTGTGGCAACGTTGGTTTCGAAAATTCGACCGCACTCTGCCTTAAATTCAGTGATGTCGGACAGAGACCAGATGGCTGAGAATCCACGCTTGAGGGTGCCTTTGTCGTAAGCTTTGAGAGCTTTGGCGAAGAAGCTCAGTATTTGGCCGTAGCATTGAGTCAAAGATTTCCGCAGATTGGAAGCTGCCTTCGAAACCGGGGTTTTGAGCATCAAGTCGCCATGGACTTTGAGCCGGCTCATCATCTCCAGCGCAATGTCTAGACCGGACAACAAGGCCTCCATCTGGTTCTGCTCGCTGACTGCGATCTTTGTTGGATCAGTAGCTGTTTCTCCGCATGGGCGAGTAGAGTGAATGCTACCTGTAAAAAGAACTTAATGCCACCCCAAGGTAGACTGGCGTAACCAGGTGAAGCGCTGACCACCGTATCCCCAAGACCCTTGAATTTGTCTAACCACAGTATGATTTGATCGGCCCTGTCTTCGACATCGATCGGGTGGCCAAACAGGCTCCCTTTCCATCGTTTCGCCAAGCACTGGTCTTTTTTGTTTGTTGCTTCAGCAAGTATCGCCGCCAGTGTGGCATCAAAATCATCTTGCTGAGAGTTAATGGTGTTGTTGAGGGCGCGCTGATCCTGCGGGGACAAGGTCTTGACAGCGTCTCGGAATTGCACTGGGCGAGAAGTATCAGCCTCGTCCGGCTGCGACTGTGCGCTTGATGTGTCGACATTGACTGCAGGAGACTCGGAAGGGCTTCTCGAGGTATCAGGTCTTCTTTTGAAGTAAGCAGCACAGTTCGCGAATGAATTCCGAAGCCCAAACGGTTTTCCGCTGCGACGCCCGGGCTCTAGCATCGGTGCCATTGCTTGGAAGCCCAAATTCAAAGTGCACGAAAGCAACAGCGCCGAGCAATATACCATAGCCATCTCAGGAGCAAAGCAGCTAATGCAATGCAAGGATCCAAGAAAGGAGTACATGCCCCCACACGAAACACTCGGCTGCTTCGTGCAGCGCGGATCGGATGAACAACTGCATTGCCGAAAGCTGCAGGCCCAGCAGCTAGTGTTGGACGACTCGAGATAGTGCTGCCTTTTTGTCCCAGCTGGAGCGCTTCGTAGCCGCTTGGGCGTATCCATTGGCTATACGTCTTTTGTAGATGAATGCCCTGGCGCACGGCCATCTATGCCTTGCGGAAACAGTCGCAAGCGCCTATCTGCATGTCCACGCCACGTTGACGCTGTTCAAGGCCGAATCAGTCTCTGATGAAAGTCGTCATGGTCAGGAATACGGATCAGCTTCAATAGTGAGGTTGTCATATCAAAAAGTTTCGCGATCCAGTATTTGCCGTGTTCATAGATGAGGCGTTTGCTCTTGGAGAAGCGTCAGGCAACTTTGCGGCATAGCACCGCGTCGCGGGCGAATCGAAGCGTTCGACGCTTGCCAAGGCCAGTGGCGCTCGAGGCGTGACTTGGTGCGATTGAGACCGAAGGTGCTCATTGAGCGGGACGTTGGCGCCGTATCGACATAATCGGACCCAACGACTTTTTCGGCCCCGCGGGTTCCTTCATAGTTCTCATCCAGGTACATAGGACACAGACAGATGCGGGTGTTGATGTGCCTGACTTTGGGTTGGGCGGCTGGGCCGCATCTCTGATACAGTCCGCCTCCCGCTGCTGGCTGCTCCCGTCGGCCCGTCAGAGATGGTCCCGTCTCGGAAGGCTGCTGCTGTATTGAGATACTGTATTGACGTTGCACGAGCTTGCGTTGCTCAGCCATCACTGACGATCTAGGCGAGAGCGAGATGTGGTCGTCCCAAGGCTATCCCCGCAGTCTGCAAGACATGGTGACACCCGAACCGCCGAAGCTTCTACTGTATGCAAGAGACACTCAGGCTGGCCCCTTGGCCGGTAACTCCAACTGACTTGGAAGAAGCCTCCTCGCTTTAGTCTTTCGGCTGGGCGGTGGAATTGTACAATAACAAGCTGAAAGTAGACTGCGATACCGATCATCAAATCGCTCATTTCTTGCCCCTCTTCTTCGCCGCCCTTTTCTCGCCCCTCACATCCTTCTTCAGCCTTGAGTCCACCATCTTGTACTTGCCCTTGACGCCACTCGGCCGGCCCTTGCCCTTGTTCGACCCACCAGCACGAACGACCTTGACAGGCTGCTTCTTCTTGTTCGACCCCTTCTTCGCTTTGCTCATGAGGCTAGCAATATCCTTCGCCTTATCCCTCTCGCTCATGTCGCCCTCCTCGGCCAGACCCTCAGACTTCTTCTTGAGCTTCTCCAGCCTGCGCGCTGTGCGCATCGTCTTTCTCGCCTTCGCCTCGCGCACCTTCTTGATAGGCCGGGCGTTTAGCGCGCGCAGCTTTTCTTTGATGGCTTGTGCCGCTTCCTTGGTGACAGGACGTTGAGCACGTGCGTGCTTGTTCTCGTCGTCGAGGAACCACTCTGGGAGACCGTCAACATCGCGCAGGGTGTATTTGTTGAAGTTGTCATCGGCAAGCTGAGACTTGGTCTTGGCTCCGGTGGCGAGTTGGTGGGCTAGTGTCATGGCTTCGGCCGTGATGATGTCGACGTTGGGTCGTCCATGTGCGTTCTCGGTGACAGGGCCAGGTTTGTGATCTCCTTCTTCCCACCCATCATCCTCGCCATCTGCGCGGTCGGCGGTGACTTCCCCGGCCTCCGACTCCTCTTCGCTCTCCAAATCGGCGGCAACGGGCCTCTGCTTGTCCAGTGGCGGACTTTCAGACCCAACGTCAACACCACTGTCTCGCCCCGTATCCGCGTCGCCTTCGTCGTCCTGCTCCATTCCGCCAATATCCTTGAATATATCCTGCTGGAAGAAGCTTGCGGCGCGTCCAGAAAGTGCGTCTTTCCGCATGTCGACCGGTTTCAAGCCTGTTAAAAGAGCCTTGCCGCCAGTCTCGTCCTCGACATCGCCTCCTTCGTCTTCCATTAGATCATCTTCGTCACTGCTCTCATCCTCATTGCTCTTCTTGTCTTCTCCATCGAAGCCTTCAAACTCTTCCTCATCACCTCTTGCTTTCTGGCGCGCTCTCTTAGCCTTGGCTTTGGTGTCTTTGTCCTCTCGTCGCTCTTGGTACGCCTCATACATCCCATCCAGCTCCTGCTCCAGCTCGTCGCCATCCTCATCCTCGTTCTCTTCTTCGAACTCCTCGTACTCATTCGCCTTCGATGGAGGGGGGGGAGCCCCAACCATCTTCCCCCGCACGATTTGCCTCCGCACATCACCCGACTTCTCGACATCCTTGAGTCTGAAGGTCGCATCGCCTCCTTCTGGTCCGCCAGCTTCAATTCCAATATCGGCTGGTGTCGTCATGTTCATCTGCATGCGCACGATCTCCTTCTGCTTTCTCTCATTTTCTTTCCTTCTGTCCTTCCGTTTGCTTTTGTCGCGTAGGTCTTTCATGTTCTGAAGCTCTTCCTGCATGCGCATCTCATCGTCCATAGCCTCGACGGTCGCGACTTCCTCGCCCACGCCTTCCTCATCCGCCGCACCGTCTGCTATTCCCACTGCCGTTGTCTGAGTCGAAGTTCCGGTTTCTGGCTTCTGTGATTCCTTCTTCTGGCGGAACCCGAACCGCTCTCGCGCCTTGAGTCTCCATCTTAGCAGCAGTTTGAATTCCTTGCGTCCGAGCACTTTCAAATCGTCGCAGCAGTCGCGCACCTCCTGCGTCGTTTCTGGCAACTTATCCAGAGCAGCTAACGCAATATCTCCATTCGAGTCCTGTCTGAAATGAAGCTTGTTCAGTCCACCTAGCATTGCAATCGGGTCCTGAGTTTGGATGAACTCGCTGGCGGGTGCCTCGTGAAATTGCGTCCAGTCTCCTTCTTCGTAACCCTCTCTCTTGCGCTTCTTCTTCTCTGGGTTGAAGACTTTGGCTTCGTTGTTAACCGCCACGCTCTCCACCTCAGCAAACGCATGCTTTGGGTCGAGAAAACGGGGATCCAGATTCTTCGGTGCTTTGAACCCACGGCAAACATAGAACGTCTCTGCACTGACGTTCCGACTGCTGGGCGGCTTCGTCTGCTCCACGCGCGAAAACAGCTGTTTGAAGATCCACTCCAGTTTCGCACTGTCTTTACTCCGGAAGACCTTCGTGACAAATGTTCCTCCCGACGTCAGAAACTCCGTTCCGAGCTTGAGCGAAGCCAACACAAGCTCGTTCTGGCTGAATGCGTCCTGTACCCAAGCCGTACCAACATTCGGCGCGCCATCGTGCACCACGGTATCCGCCTTCCAGCCCTGCAGATGTCCCTTGATAGTCGACCTACACCTGTCGCTGGTGATGTCGTCTTGGAAGGATATACACCTGGGAATCGGTTTTATGGGCGACAAGTCCACGCCGATGATCAAGCTCTTGACAGGCATAGTCTCCGCAGCGACCTGCATCCACGACCCAGGCGCGGCGCAAAGATCGAGAAGACATTTCGACTGTTGTAGGAAGCCATGCTTCTTGTTCAATTGAATCAGCTTGAACGCAGCGCGAGCGCGGTAGCCCTTTTCCTTCGCAAGGTGGTAGTATTTGTCGAGCCGAGCCTTTGCGTTCTGTGATCACTACGTTAGCTTGAAGTCGTACAATAGCAACATTGATTAGATGAGTATACCTTCTTCTGGATACCCATGGCGGTTTGCGGCGAACTGTTAGAATCTACTTCTCGCCTCAGACAAGCTCGAGATCGTCTCGAAATCTCAGAAGAGGTCGAAATCTTGGCGGATAGCCCGGGCCCGAGCCGTTGGAGGCAGGTCCGATACCCAGCCACAGTGGCGTCCCACGGGGTCGGCCGCTTGAGCGTCCCGTCAAGACGTCACACGCTCGTCCTAGTCACAGTCGGGCAAGGTGATCGTGTCGCGACTGTGCTTGCTCTTCTTTGCGAGTGCCATGGCACCGGGATCTCGAGTATAGCGTGAAACGCACTTCCGCTCGAGCACGAAAACACCCACCATGGCACCTAGTCGCAAAAAGAGCAAGCCGAATCCCATCAAATCGATCGAGCAGCAGAGCCCTGAGAGAACGCAACCTACGAACGGCACGGAGGCCGGATCTCACACGTCCCCGAGCGCAAGGAGCAGTTGGTATGGATCATGGCGTGCGAAAGCCTCTCCAGTCGCCCAAATCGCGAAAGAAAGCATATCGGTCGCACGAGGCGCAACATCCGAATCGTCTCAGTCCTCGCCCACGCAACGACCGCCTAACTCTGTAAGCAAGAGCGTCAGGGGCGGGAGTCGCAAGAGTGTGCCGCTCGTGGCGGAAGCGACGGCTGTGAACGCCACGGGTGATGTGGGGGAGCAAGGCCGACAGAGGCGCCTTCAGTCGCAATCAAGTTTGAGAGGAATCGGGAGAGTGGCGGCGAGCGAAGAACCAAGCACCGCCACTGAAGGTGCTAGTATCTCAAACGAGGACCAAGTCAGCAGGGGGAGGAAATATGTTGTAGAAGAGGCAGCTTTACCGCCTCAGCCAGGACTAGACGGGGAAGCGAGAGGGCCTGAGGGGCAACGTCCTCAGTCCGGCACTTGGCTCTGGTGGTGGTCGAAGCCGGATGAGTATCAAGAGAAAGAGAAAAGCAAGGGACAGGCGGCACAAGATGCGATAGAGGCGAGCAACACGCCTTTACCAGGCACCCCAAGGGCGCAGCCTGTAGACGCGAAGCCGAACGCCGTTGGTGATGCTAGCGAGGGCAAGCCCGCTGAGGCGGCAGACAACGCACTGGGTGCACAGTCCGTCGTGGCAAAAAGCACCCCAACAAGATCATGGTTCGGTCTATGGAGCAGCGGGCCTTCGGCAGCAGGAGAGCAGAAGGGCTTCAGCGTGGAACCCGAAGTCACGGTGTCCCCTGATCCACCGAACGTGGAAGAGGTGGTCAAGCACGATCCCTCTCCGGATGGCGATAGGAAACCGCAAGATGTCGGAAAAGCGCAAAACGCTGAAGAGAGACCGAAATCCTCGGGTTGGGCATTCTGGTCCGCTGACAAACCGAAGCCACCAAGTTCTACCCCAGGTGGCACACAGAAGCAAATGGGGGAGTTGGCCGTGGCCGACACCCCATCTCAGTCGCATCCCGAGGCTGCGCAGTTCAACCAACAGAGGGACCCGAGTAAGGAGTCGAAGACTGAGCCAAAGAGGACGAGTTCGCTTCTAAGAGGCAAAGCTGGAAAGACCGAGAAGCAGAAGGCAAAAGATTCCAGCGGCACATCAACCCCGAATTCAGATTCACCTGCTCCATCATCCAACGAGCAGGCATCGCAGGACGATTCGGTGCAGCCGAAGCCATCGGCGCGAGGCAAGACTAGCCAAGCCCAGCCTAATCTCGTCCTCCCAACCTTCGACTCCAACTTCTCTCCGGCCCCAAATCCTGGCTACGTCGAGCGGCTCTCAAATTATCTCACGCAATCCCTTCTCTCGAGCGCAATGACTGAGCCTCCTAGGCCTCCACATGTTAACATCATACGCACTCCAACAAAAGTGAAAAAGGCCGTAGCGCTCGGAGTCCATGGTTTCTTCCCAACACAAATCATCCAAAAGGTCCTGGGTCAGCCTACCGGCACTAGTATTCGCTTTGCCAACTACGCAGCCGCCTCGATCAAGACATGGTGTCATGAGCATCAGCCCGACATCAAGAACGTGGAAATCGAAAAGGTCGCTCTCGAAGGCGAAGGCTTCATCGCAGACCGCGTCACGACGCTATGGAAGCTTTTGCTCAACTGGCTCAGCCACCTCCGCCAGGCCGACTTCATTCTGGTCGCCTGCCACTCGCAAGGCGTCCCTGTAGCCATCATGCTTGTCGCCAAGCTCCTCCAACTCGGCTGCCTGTCCCCACACGTCCGCATCGGCATCTGCGCCATGGCGGGCATCAACCTTGGCCCCTTCACCGAATACAAATCCCGCCTCTTCGGCGGCACCGCGCTCGAGCTCTTCGACTTTCGGAATCAGCAAAGCAAAGTCAGCACCGCCTACCGCGACGCGCTCGACCACTGCCTCCGCTGGGGCGTCCGCGTGACTTTCATCGGCAGCCTAGATGACCAGCTCGTCTCGCTCGAATCCTCCCTCTTCACACCTCTGAACCATCCCTACGTCGCCCGCGCCGTCTTCATCGACGGCCGTTTCCATCCCCACCCCACCTTCCTGACCCAGCTCGTCGTCTTCGCCCTCAAACTCCGCAATCTCGGCGTCAGCGACCATGGCCTGCTGCGCGAGCTCTCGGGGCCCCTCGCCGGCAGCCTCGTCGGCGGCGAGGGCCACAGCCGCGTCTACGACGACCCGGGACCCTACCGCTTGGCCGTCGAGTTCGCGCTGCGGAGCACCGATGTCGCACCGCCCGCGCCGGCCAGCAGCGAGCAGGCGGAGCGCGACCGTGCGCGTGACGCCGCGGCCGCCCGTCGCGCTAGTCTGGGTGGCATGCCCTCGTCGCCGGCTCTTGCTAACTCGATTCGGCGCGGTTCCATGTCTGCATCCGCGGGCTCGATGCCGGGCATCGCGCCGACGTTTGAGCCGTACGCTGCTACGACTTCGACGGGGAGCGGCGGCAGCAGTAGCGGCGGGAGCGGCACGGCGAACCCGTTCGTGCTGCCCTGGGCCGTGCGAGGTGTGCTGGGTGAGGATCTGGTGCGCAGGGACGAGAGTCTGAAGAAAGAGGTCAAGGAGCTCGTGGCGGAGTTTGACGACTGGCAGCCCGTGGGCAAGGGGCTGCGCGATGTGCGGTGGCGGCTGGAAGGGGTGAGGGGCATGATGGTGTAGAATGACGTTCGGAAACCAAGCGCGGTGGTGAGCGCGGTATTTTGCGCCGTGTGATTTAGAGTGTGGGTCTTTAGCGATGGAGTTTTGGGGCTGGTTTCTTTCTCCTGAACGGCACGGGGGAGCCCCCTGTGGCTGGGCGTAGTCAGGGGTCGTGGAGGGGAGGGACAAGCTGCAGAGCATAAAATTGTTGTAGACCGCCTAGATACCCGGAAGCATTCAATGCGACACGTCGCACTAGTCTTGTACTGCCTCCTCTTCTAACCCCAACTTGCTGCCTCATTTTTCAGAAGGCTCGAAGCTCCTTTCCCTTTGACAGGCGCTGATTCTGAGTTTTGTCTCACGCATTGAGTCAAAACAACGTTCTCTTCCTCCGAACATTGTACCCATGAGTAGAAATGCGTCAGTACGCTGAGGAATGCAAGTGCATCAGAAATGCGGAATCGTGTACACGCTGCGGCTTTCGTTGGGCCGTCGACGGGATGCAATTATCTAGAGAAGGCATGCTGTCAAACCTCACGCAGACAACCATCGATAACGTATGAGGGAGTTGATACCCATCGACCGACCATGCAAACCATGTGACCGAAATTCTGTCACAGCACTCAAAACACCAAGAGAGCAGAAATTCAATCAAAGAGCGTCTCATTCCTCTAACGCTATTGACGCCACCGCATACACGCACGGAGCAAGGGTATACGCTCCGGCCTTGCAACCTAGGTATTGAGTGAAACGCCACCTTGCACACCATAAAAGACCTCTCGCACCCGTAGCCAAACGCTGCTGACACACCCATAGAACCCACCGCACCATTCACGACCGAAACAGCTCACAAGCCAATACTCACCACCAGAATCACTTCCCTTTCACGCCTTCGATGGAAACTCCTCAGTCTGCTAATGAAGAGACCCTCAACTGCCAAAGTAGATGCGCACCATAGCCGCCTTGTTTACGACCTTATCGCAGCCCTCTACGACGCACTTCTTGAACGGCGGCGGCGCGTCCGAGGCCTTGCCCTTGCCCTTTTTCGTCGTGGCTTTGCTACCTTTGCCGCGGTTCTGCGCGCAGGCGCCGCAGTACGCCTAGATGCAGGAGCAACGTCAGTAAACCGAAACTTATGGGTCGCCTCCAGTTGTTGGGAGGGGAAGAAAAAGGAAAGCATACATGACCACAGCTCTTAACAACCCACACCTCCTGCTTTAATTCAGTCTCCCCTACCGCCAGCTCATCCCCGCAGTTGGGACACACGACTTCCTCGTCTTCAGCTGGCGAACGCGTGAAACCCTGAGGCGGAACCGGTGGGGGGCTGTATTTTGGCGTCGGAGGGCGGTGTCCGGCGCCGCCCACACCGAGATCGAAACCGATCGCGTCGTAGTCCATCATGTTAGGCATCATCATCGGCGGTGGGAAGCTACCCGGGGGACGAGCGGGCTCGGCCGCTGTACTGCCAAAAATGTGCAAGTCTCGGCCGTTGGCTACGTGCGCTCTCACACCGCCAGCAGGTACGTGGTGGAGAGGGCGGTGGGTAGCTTGCCGGCGAACGCGGTCGCCATCCCGAGCATTGCCTGGTTGGCGGTCAAAGCCTGCGTAATTTTGACGGAGACGATCGAACAGACGCCCGCCATTGCGCCAGAGCCCGTCAAGGTGCTGGCCAAAGTTGAATCCTAGGGGCCCCATGGCAAAGCCGTCGTCATCGACACTACGAGTGCCCAGTCCTGCTGTCGCTCCTGGGCCGTCTGCGTTGACACCGCCATTCCTACGAGCGCCGTAATTCGTGTAGTCCTCGTCGTCGTCTGCCGTGAGATCTACCACGCCGTCCTGATTTCCACCAAGCGCGGGTGTCGCCCGTCGGCTCTCTCTTCCTTGGCGTGAGCGTGGACGAGTGGAAACGAACTCCACCTCATCGTTGTCGGGCTGTGGCGACTGACGAGCTCGCGGTCTCAGGGAGGCCCCAGGCAAAGGTTGTGTGCGAATGCCAGGGTTTAAGAGTGATCTCGCGTTCCCTCCGAAGAGCCCCGGCCGTGATTGCTGCTCATCTTCTGCCTCGATGTCGATAACGTCCCTCCCCAACCGCGATGGCCCTCGCGCGCGTGAGAACCCAACTGCTCCCCCGTTTGCCGTAGCTCCTGCGGTCTGTGTATCCGCTTCATGTGCCTGGCCGATGCCGCTGTCGTCCGTCAAGTCGATGAGCTCCGAACTGTTGATCAGCCCAGGCCTCGCTGGAGGTGGAGGGTCGTCTCTGACTAGCACGCCGGTAGACATGATCGGTCGCCTGTAATCGAAGCCGTCGCCCGGGTAATGAGTGTGAGGAGGGTGTGAGGGGGGCTCGTTTGTGCGGCGGCGGCGGGTGGGTTGCTCGTTGTCGTAGTGGTCGTCGCTACTTGAGACAAAGAGTGGCGACTGGTGATTTCTGGAAGTGTTCGGCGCCGCGTGGTGGTAAGGCGTCTGTGCAGGTCGTCTGTCAGCAGTTCTCCAGGGCCACCTCTAGACTCCATATGAACAGTCTGGCACTGTGAAGGGGGAAGTGGTGGCGCTACCTTTGCTCGCTCTCGAGCACGAGCGAAGAAGTCCCCGTCCCCGTTCATTGCTTTGGCGTGGTGAATGAAAGAAGCCGAGCAGCGGAAGAGGCGAGCAGATTGGAGGAAGGTGAGATGCCGGAGGAGCGTGGGTGTGAGGTCAAAGGTAATGTCCCAAGCCCGCGGAGGGCGGCTGCAAGTCGGAAGCCGCACAGGCGGCGGGCACTCTGCTTGGCTGCCCCGCCAAACGTTTAAAGGCGCCTGAATGAAAATCGAGCAATGAAGAGGGAAGGTAAGTTGAGGAAGAGAATCATGCAATGCACGCGACAACGCCGGGCTTATGCTAGCATAAGCATATGCTTCACCAAGCTGAATGAGAGAAATACATGCTCCGAGGCGGTTTCCAAATCTGCACAAAAAGCAGAGCGGTTGTTCGAGACAACGATATGAACTTTCCGATACTAAGTACACGATTCCTCTATGCGACCTGTCTCTACGCCGAGAGCACACTGACGGACCCCTCGCCCGTCAAAGCCACCAGACTCTGCGCCTTGCCACCCCACTGCACATCCACCGCACCGACAGCCTTCCTCAGGGGCTCACTCCACTTTTTCGAGCTCTTGGAGTATTGACTGACAACAACGCCACCTGGTCCTGAAGCGGCCAGGAACTGTCCTGTGTAGTCCCACGACAACCCGGTCACCTTGGTGCCGATCTCGAGCGTCTTGAGGATGTTCGTCTTCCGCAGGTCCCACACCACTGCGCTCGATTGGTCTTGGTTTACCGAGGCGAGCCAGGTGCCGTTCTCAGAGAAGCTGACTGCTTGAACGGGGGTGTTGGCGCCAGATGGTGCCGGGAAGGTGTGCATGAGTTGCCCGTTCTTGACGTCGAACAGTTTGATGCCGCCGTCTTTGGCGCCAGCTGCCAGGAGATGGCCATCGGGGTGGAAACCGACTGTGGTGAGCTCTGTGGATTTGTTAGCGCGCTGATTCACGAACATGGGAGTATGAGAGGAACGCAACTCACCTGAGTCCGAGTAAATCTGCGTAAGCACCTTTGAGCTTTGCAAGTCGTACAGGACAAAGCTCTTGTCAACACCGGCCGAAGCAACGATATCTCCACAAGGATGCGCAGCGACTGCACTCGCAGCTCCCGCATGCTGATGGAATTTGGCCTGCACAGACCCACCTTGCGTGACAACCACGGCTCCACTGGTCGTGGACACCACGGCCTTGTCATGCGCCCAAGTCCCACCGGTCACTGCTCCTGCGCCGATGTTGCTCCTGATGGTGAAGGCGTTCTGCTTCAGGTCGTAGACCCCGATGTCGCTGTCCGAGTCACCGCAGAGGAAGAAGTCGCCCGTGTGATCCACCGCCAGCGATTGTGACCCTGTAAATTGCGTGTCCGCGGTGCTCTTGACGTCGTACGTCCCAATAGCATCCCCCGTCGCCCAGTCTTCCGGCACTGGCCGCTTGCGGCGCGTGCCCTGTAATTGCGCCTGTGTGTTCTCGATCTTCGTGATAACGTCCTCGGTCAATCCCTGCCCATCCACCTGCATCGCATCGCCGTTGGTCGCGGACGCGCCATTCGCGCCACCGGAAACAGTGACGCGCGAGAGCGCATCCCTAGCCTCATCTCTCTCCTGCTGCAGACGTGCGATAACTCTCGCCGCGGAGTCATTGTAATAGAGCGCGGTGGACAACTCCTGCCTGGTTTCCGCCAGTTGCTGCCTCAGCTGGTATGATTCGAGGATGAGCGCGTCCCATTCGTTTTGAAAGGTCGAGAGGAGCGCCGGAATGGAGGTAAGGGTGGGCGGTCGGGGCTTCACCGCGCGCGCTTGCTTGAGGTCGATTAGGTCGTCGGTAGAGAGTTCCTCGCCGTTCACGGGGTCAGTACCATTCTCCGAGATGTAGGCTTCGATCAGGCGTCTCTCGAAGACATTGCCTGACTTGCGCGAAGTGACGGGCTGCTGAGGCGCTTCGCCAGAGATTGCACAAAGCATTTTGGGGATATTTGGAGCTGTGAGGATGTGGGTTAACGCGCCTCTAAAGTTTTCCTCTCAGCGAACATTGAAGCCAGAGCTTGAGATCTTGGCATGCGATAAAGTCACGTGTATCGTGAATCGGTCCCGAAGCACGACCGTAATGCCTCAGGTGCCATCAGGGTGCATTGGTCTCTCGAGCTCGGCCCAGTTGGCAACCATGAACATCCATCGATCATCATCTTACTTTACTGACTGCCCATCAGAATCTGGTGAATTACAAGAGCTTACTATGAGTTGTTCGGCTAGTAGCCTTCTCGTATCTCTATCAGACGCCGCTAGATGCTCACCCTGACCTGGCAACTTGGACGTGCATCCTCAAGAGACATTCTCCTCGAGACTCGGTTCCATGGCCGCACGGAACACATTGGTGAAAAGGTACGTTTACGCAGGTGTCACTCCGCAAACCGGTCAACCCTTCAGTCAACGTGCAGATGTGTACACATCAAGCACCAGTGAACAAAGAGATTCAAGGCTTAAAAGATCGTTGTTGAGTGCCATAGGCGGGCAGATCTACCTCGACTGTCGACAAGACTAGTCAGCCAACTTCACTTCGCGCAAAGCCCGCTTGATAGGGGTGAACTCTTGAGTCTCCCTGGTCCTCGCCACTTCAAAGGCTCTCGAGAGGCTCTTTGCGTTGGCTCACGATTTCTTGTGTCTTTCAACCGAGCCCTATCGCAAATGACACCACTGCGAAGCTTGTGCGCTCTCCGTTGAAAGACAGCGCCGACTAGCAGACTCTGTTCCCGAGGGCCCAAGGGACATAGCCAGGACATGGTGAGATCGCGATCCGCGGATAAGGTACGCGTTCCTTACATTGATTCTTCTGGAGCTCGCCCCTTAAGGATCGTTTCTTTCCTGTTTCTCCGCGCTTTCGAGCGCGATTCCAGAAAACATTGCCCCTCAACAGGCAAATCTCGAAGTCAATGCAAATACGTCATTGAACGCTCTTTCAACGCATGTTTTCCGCGCTTTCCATTTGCAAGTGTGAAGACATAAAACACCACGATCGCATAGCCCAGAAGACCGAGGCAATGCAGGATGGTTCGCGTTACGGCATGGTGCTCCCGGATCTGAGAGTTGAAGGTTGTGAGCATCGAAGCAACGGCGTTGCCATTCAAACATGTCAGCCCTTGCAGTTTGCGGCGGCTGTGGTCCGCCTTCACAATGGATGAGCTCCTTGTAGTGCTGGCAAACTACGTGGCTCTGGCATCACGAGAACGCACACGTGATGCCGTCATCGGGGCTTCTCGTGAGACCTGACACGAAGCGGTACCTCCCTGTGTTGCACATTCGAGGGTGCATTGGTATCGCCGTTGTTTCTTCCGGTTCAGAGTTGTCGTGCATGGTGAATCTGGCGGCATCCAACAACTCATCCCGGCGGCACTGGCGAGCCACAGTTGGAGCTTTGTGCGAGAGACGTCGTACTCCTCTTCGGCTTAACCCCCTGTGCCCCTCCGGCTGCAAGGAAGTCGGTCCTTTACGGAGGCAGGGCGGGCGCTTCCCGCACGGGCCATCGCAGTCTGCCCGCGGTGGGGTTGCGACATCATAGCACCTTCCAGCCTTTTTCTCAACCAGCAACACAGACTTCTCTCTTCTACTGCGTCTTCCTTCACCTCACCACACTGTCGTGCAACCACTACCACATCACCGTCGATCTCTTCAGCCATACCGAACAACATGTCTTTCAGGAGCGGCGTCTTGTACGGGGAGGAGGTCCGCCAGGTAGGTTCAGATGCCCCGCATTCTAGCAATGGCTACAGTCACTGATCGCGTCTCCCACAACAGCTGTTCCAGCACTGCCAGGATGTCGGCTACGCCATTCCTGCAATCAATGTGACCTCGTCTTCCACCGTCGTCGCCGCACTCGAAGCTGCTCGCGACGCGAGAGCTCCCATCATCCTCCAGCTCTCGCAGGGCGGTGCCGCTTACTTCTGCGGCAAGGGCGTTGACAACAAGGATCAGACCGCCTCAATCCAGGGCGCTATCGCCGGGGCCAACTACATCCGCGCCGTTGCCCCGGCTTACGGCGTGCCCGTCGTCCTCCACACCGACCACTGCGCCAAGAAGCTTCTGCCATGGTTGGACGGCATGCTCAAGGCCGACGAAGAGATGTTCAAGGCCACCGGCCAGCCCCTTTACTCCTCTCACATGATTGACCTGTCGGAGGAGCCCGTCAAGGAGAACATTGAGACCACCGCCGCCTACCTCAAGCGCGCCGCGCCCATGAAGCAGTGGCTCGAGATGGAGATTGGCATCACGGGTGGTGAGGAGGATGGCGTCAACAACGAGGACGTGGACAACAACAGCCTCTACACGCAACCTGAGGATATCCACGAGATCTACAAGGCCTTGTCGGCCATTAGCCCCTACTTCTCCATCGCCGCCGGCTTCGGCAACGTGCACGGCGTGTACAAGCCCGGCAACGTCAAGCTGCGCCCGGAGCTGCTGAGCAAGCACCAGAAGTACGTCCAGGAGAAGGAGGGTACCAAGGACGCCAAGCCGGTCTTCCTCGTTTTCCACGGCGGCTCCGGCTCCACCAAGCAGGACTACCTGGACGCCATCAGCTACGGTGTCGTCAAGGTCAACATGGACACTGACATGCAGTACGCCTACACCGAGGGTATCCGCGACTACATGATCGGCAAGAAGGACTACGTCAGCTCGCAGGTCGGCAACCCCGACGGTGCTGACAAGCCCAACAAGAAGTGAGTGCTGTCGTCCAAGTCAGCCATCGAATTGTCGCTGACAAGAGAACAGGTTTTACGACCCCCGCGTGTGGGTCCGTGAAGGTGAGAAGACCATGGCCAAACGTGTCGCGGTCGCTCTGCAGGACTTCAACGCCGCCGGCCAGTTGAAGTAGGCCGTTCGCGATCGACAACACCTTTTTACGTAGTCACGAGCTCTGAATACGATGACTTCATGTTCATAGGCTCGGGAGCTCTGTGTTTGGGAAGAAATGCATGTCAAATCGAATCTGCTTTCTTTGGTTCCAACAACAGCCTCTCCCCGTTGTGTGGTGGAAACAGCATGGCAGCCCCCCCCCCCCCCCTCGTCCCATCCACCTCTCGTTTCCGGGCCAATGTGTGCCAAAGCGCGGCAGAGCTCAATGAGCACTGCCTCGTGTCAGTCGTCGTGAAATCGCCGTACCACAACGTGTTTAGATGCTTTTGGGCCCTCGCCTCTGGGACGTCTCAGGGATAGACCGTTGCACCCCTGCCGAGCGCTCCTTAAAGCCGTTCCGCCTTCATCCCGCCCTCCCTCACTTGCTCCCCTCCTCCTCCGCCTCCCCTTTCCCGCTTCCCGCGTGAATCGTCGCTTCCAAGTTGTCAAGTCGTCGCGACATCTCGTCCACTGGCAACAGGGCATGGCGTTAGCCAAGGCCATGAATCGATCCACGAACGGCCATTTGATAGTGTCCGTCGGACGAGTTGCTATAGTGGAAAAGGGAGACTTACTCTTCCCGATCAGCTCGCCAGAAAGATTGCTGAACTTGGAGCTGAGCTGGTTGATCAGGTCGTCGACGACGGCGACGAGTTCGGTGGAGGACTCGGATGGGGATTGCTGGGTGATTAAGCAGTGTCAGCGATCGGACTTGGGGGTGGTAAGACCAGTTATTTGTTGGGCGCGCAGAGAGTGTTGAGTGGCGCTGGTGATTGTGGTCTAGGAGGGGTGGCGTACAGCTTGGTCGTTAATGTTTAGTCGGTCGACTTGGGTTGAGAGCGAGGGTGTATCTGAGGGCATGGTTGCTTGAGGGAGAGATTTGACTCGTTACAATCCGGACCAAATGGTATGACTTTTATATTGAAATCATTGATAGCGTTCTCATTGACTGCGTCTTATGACTTCGCACGTGCATGCAATACCGCCTAACACCTCAGACAAGGCGTTCAGATGCGGCAGGAGGAGTTGTAAGCCACACCTCGGCCCAAGCCGAGCGCTCGGACCCCTTCGAAATCTTGGCGCGAAGCCGACGACTTCTTCTGGCATTTTTCCTGAGAGCTCCCGAGCTTCGGGATTGGGACGAGATCACACCTCCGTGCCGAGCACGACACTTCACCTCAATTTTTCTGCAGGTTCTGCGAGTATGGCAAGAGACGGAAAGCTCAAGGCCGCGCTGGAGCGCTACAAGGGCGTCGACCAGAAGAAGGAAGGGCAAAAACGACTGCAGAAGAAGGCGGAGAAGAGGAAGAAGTCGAAGAAGCAGGAGACGGTCGATCTGGCGGCTTTGGAGAAGGCGGTCGCTGATGCAGAGAAGGCTGGTGATAAGGAGGGTGAGGTTGAGGGCTGGGAGACTGAGGGAAGTGAGGATGATGACGAGGATGAGAGTGATGAGGGCGGCGAGGACGGGGTGGGACTCGGGCTGGGCGAGATGGAGGATGAGTCTGCGTCGGAATCTGAGGAGGAGAATGTGTTCCAGAATGGTGTGGCCGGCGGCTCAGACGAGGAAGACGAGGAAGACGAGGAGGACGAGGAGGATATTCCCCTCTCAGACATCGAGTCGCTTGCGTCAGAAGACAAGGGCGATGTGATGCCGCATCAGCGCCTGACGATCAACAACACTGCTGCGCTGCAGCGATCGCTCAAGTCTTTCGCCCTGCCCTCTAGTCTACCATTCTCGGGAACCCAAGCGGTAACGTCGGCCGAACCTGTCCACATTGCAGATGTCGAAGACGACCTGAACCGTGAGCTGGAATTCTACAAGCAATCTCTGGACGCGGTGAAGGAAGCCCGCAGCAAGTTGAAGAAGGAGGGCGCGCCGTTCTCACGACCCGCAGACTACTTTGCGGAGATGGTCAAGTCGGAGGAGCAGATGGGGAAGGTGCGACAGAAGATGGTGGACGAGGGCGCGCGCAAAAAGGCCAGCGCGGAGGCGCGGAAGCAGAGAGATCTCAAGAAGTTTGGCAAAGCGGTGCAGGTGGCGAAGCTGCAGGAGCGAGACAAGGCGAAGAGAGACACGATGGACAAGATCCAGTCGTTGAAGAGGAGTGAGTTTGGTTGCACTACTGATTTTCGATCACTTGCTAATTCTCAATAAAGAACGCAGCCAAGGCAACGACCTCACAACCAACGAGAACGACATGTTCGACGTCGCGCTCGAGGACGCCGACAAGGCCGAGAAGGCGGGCGGTCGCGATGCTAAACGTGCAAGGGGTCGAGACCAGGGCCCCGGTCAGAAGCGCCTCAAGAAGAATGAGCGCTTTGGACAGGGTGGCAAGAAGAAGCACGCGAAGAGTAACGACGCACAGTCTTCCGCAGATACCAGAGGGTACTCGGTTGGAAGGATGAAGGGGAAAGGCAAGGGGCCTAGCAAAGGGGCTCAGAGACCGGGGAAGTCAAAGAGGGCGAAGATGAATTGAGGGGCTTCGTGAAGACGGCTCGTATGGACGGGAGGAGTCTCACTGAGACAGGGTCCTTTGTAAGAATTATGGCCGCCAGGCTGCTTTGTGGTGAGAGGTGGGAGCGTGCTGGTTCCCGCCATCGAAATAAGTCCATCGGATTCCAACCATCACTCCCCGCGGCCATCGCTTAAATTCCTCCCTTACAGTAACGTCAAACCACTTCCACACGATCGCGAAAGTTTGCACGCCGATCTCTCAGAATCCTACCGACGGTCAGTATTAAATACTAGCACGCAACGCGTTCGATTGCTGAGGTTTTCAGCAACTGACAATTAGAACACAACAGCTCCAATTCGATCGTCATCATGGGTGCTTGGGGGCCGTTGCTGTAAGACCGATTAACACCCAACATTCCCCATAATCGTCGCTAACATTCAGTCACAGATTCCAATCCGACCACGACCTGGAGATGGTCGACGACCTGAGCGCCGAGGCCGGGCTCGGCGTGCTGTCTAAAGAATCTATCGATTTAATCAAGACAGTGAGGAGACAGCAGCGCCTGAACGCCGGTGAACGGCTCAACCAGAGCAAAGAGGACGCCGACCACGACGAGCTCGAAGACATCGCCAACTACACCCTCTACGCGGAGACATGCGCCTGGCCGGATCTGATACGCGACTACATGGGTCGCCGCGGCCGGCTCGAGCGCATGCTACTAGAGCGCGACGGTCCTCTACGCGAGCAGAAGGCAGCGTTGACCGATGCCTCAGACGCGCGCTTCAAGGCGCAGCTGCAGAAAATGGCGCTCGAGTTCGTCATGCTGTGCGCCTGCGCCATGTCGCTGGGGTGCTTCGTGCACGAGCATTTTCTCACGACGCTGAGGTCGACGTATCTGCACGCTGGGCTCTCGCTGGAGAAGACGAGGCAGATGCACGGGGCGTTGTATGGGCGGAACGCTTACAATGGGTATGAGCCCTACGATTTCAAGTCTCCGGGGTTGTTGGAGGCGAGGAGCAGCTCCGCCTAGAGGGGAACAGGGGTAGAGTGAGATGCGCGCGCTGCGAGGAGACGTTTACAATCAAGGGGCACCGGGAGCGCACTCGCTCTCACGCCGAGAAGATTCATATGCGTGTGGCCGTGAGCCAGACTCCTTCATGCTCCTGTCCGCGAGCGCGTCCTCGTGCACGCCGCGACGTCGTGTTTGCATTTCTGCCTATAGCCTCGCCAGGTGCGTGACCGCTCCTTTTCTTTCCCTCTCCTCCCCGCCACAGTCCATTCTCCGCATGCTCCCTCACTTTGCAACTCACTGTCAAGCAACTTCGCCGTTGCACCTCCTCGGGTGAGCACTACTTTCACTGAACACTACCTGCACTGCATGTACGAACCCCTCTCAGCCGGCGGGTAAGCACATGCTTTATGGACCTTTGCATCAAGGCCGTGATTGTAGACGCGTCTGCGTGCGTAACGCGACGTGTCGCGGTTGCTCTGCTGCCTCACTTCACGCGCCATCGTTCCTTCCTCAGCACTCCAAGTGAGTTCTTCCACCCTTCTCGTCTTTCGTCCATCTCCATCACCGAATCCTCGCAAGACGCGTCTACGGTACAAGTCCCCGACTTTCCATCTCTCCTACTGCCTTGCGATCCACCCCGACCCCTTCAAAGGAGGCCTGAGCCAGATCACTCACTCACCCATCACTCCACACCTCAAACACCGAGCCATCGACATGGGCAACTGGGGTCCCAACCTGTAAGACAACCTCATCGAACACCGCCTTCCCCCGGATCACAACGCTAACCACCCCAACCTGCCCGACTCAGCTTCCAGTCTGACTACGACTACGACATCATCCACGGCCTTGGCCAGAAGGCCGGCCTGGACAAACTGCAAAAAGAGGCCCAGCGCAAACAAGACGCCGCCAATCCCCCCAAACCCAGCACCGTGGAATTCCCCGACTACGACCCCACCGCCGTCTACCTCTCCCTCTACGCAGACCTCTGCACCGACCCCGCGCTTGTCCGCGCACACCTCGACGCCGGCGCCCTCGCGGCTCTCCTCGCCCCCGACGTGGATCACGACGTCGGCGGCCTCAGCGCCCCTGGCGCCAGCTGCGAGGAGGATTACGAGTTCATCCTGCTCTGCGCATGCGCCATGTCGCTCGGGTGCGCGCTCTCGCCGGCCGTCAAGGAGCAGATGCGGAGGAATTATCAACGTGTCGGGTTGGATTTTGGAGCGGAGCGGCAGGTGCGGAGGGCGCTGGAGGGGCCCGGAAGGTACGTGAATGGGGTTCCGTATCGGTTTGGGTCGAGGGGGTTGGTGGAGACGATGGAGAGGGGGTCGCCCTTGGGGAAGAGGGGCCAGGGGGGAGAGGAGAAGTGGGAGAGTGCGGAGCAGGGGGTCGGGAATGTGGAGGGCGTTGAGAAGGGGGAGTGTTGTGCGGGGTGTTACAAGAGAGGGGCCGATGGGGGGCCGCCGCTGAAGACGTGTGGGCGGTGCAAGGCGGCGAGGTATTGCTCGGTGGCCTGCCAGAAGGCGCACTGGAAGGATGGGCATAGGGAGGAGTGCAAGGCGCCCGAGAGTGAAGGAGAGGATGTCGAGGCCTAGGGTGTTGGCCGGAGGGCAGGTGCATCTTGCGCGCATGGCCTGTCGGAAGCCGGGGATCGATACGATTTCTTGCTTTTCGAAGGCCTTGCGGAAGATCAAGGCCGCTTCGAAGTCATACGCGGCTGATGCTCTCTGTGGTCGATGAGTGCTGTAGTCAGGGGCTGGTTGCAGCTATCGAGCAAGAGACTCCCGCTGCTCGCCAAAGGAGATAGCTCACACCATTCAGTAATAACCGACTTCAGTTCCGGTCCCACAGCTTCGTGCAATTTATGCATCTGCAGTAGTTCTTCACAGAGGCACCAGAGAGCCGCACCACTAAACATCATGGACGATAAAAGGCCAGTGGCGCATCGTGCACGTAGCATTAGCACAACGGAATCAGTCCGTGTGGCCCATTCTTGCCCACCATCCGCAAAAAACGTCCGGTTTGACCGCTAAGTACTCCCGCTAAGTACTCAAGGCCCTCAGAGACATTTCGATCGCGACTGCTGTCAATTCTCAGCAGGGTGTTAAGCTTCTTTAGCGACAGTCCCTGCCCGGCCAGCGTCTCGATCAGAGTTTTTCTTTTTTTTTTTCTTTTTTTTTTCTTTTTTGGCTGCGGCCGAGCGGGCTCCAACGGACGTACAGCGGGAGGGGCCGAATGCAAACGAAGGCCTTCGATGCGTCGCAATCCTCTCCGATCCATCCGATGATATTTGCAACTCGGCAGCTAAGGGGTGCGCAGAAGAATGTGCGGATAGGCTTTGCACAGACGATACGAGACCCGATGACAAACCGTGGCTTGGACGTTTCGGTGTTCCTTCATCCAGCATACCGGCGTAGGAGAGCGCCGGAGTTCGTGGGGGGATGTGCAACTCGAGTGCGATGACGCTGCCTCATTGTTTCCGCTTTGACCCTCACCCGTCCGTACGACTGTCGGTTGAATGATGAAATCGCAAACAGTGTACGTAGGGGGGGGACAATGGTGCATCGCAAGACTGTCAAACACAGTCGAGACAGGCATCAACCGCAACCTTTGGGTCAATTTCCTCGCTTCGATGCTTAGCAACGTGTTGTTGTCGAGGTAGTACCGATTGGTTTTCTGATGTGCACATATGACTGCTTTGCATTCAAACCTGGCCCCGGGCTCCAGCGCCGCCCTCGAGCCGTCCAACAGCGCAAATGAACCGAGTAGTGAAGACCGCGACACCGACGGACACGGGCCAGATGAGGCGCCGTCGGACACCGAAATGGACAACGAAAGTGCGCTCAAAGACCTCAATGGGGCTCGACTGTTCAAGAGATGTCGTCGAGACCAAGCCCGTCTATCCGGTGCTCGTAAGCTGATTGGGTTGGCAAACGCGGGCGCTAGCGAATGTACAGCGGGAATGGCCGGAGGCATTGGGAACGCATTCTCGACGTTGACGCTTGGGTTGAAGCCGCGGCGGCGACCAAGCCGAGAACCCGAGCTCGAGATGTGTGTCGAGAAGCCGCGTCGCGCGTCACGTCAAGAAACGCCGGTGTAGGCGGAGAAGAGAATCAGGCATGGGCGCAATCAGTCCCATTCAGCAGTCCATTCGCAACAACGACAGGCATCAAGCATTACTATAATGTACACGCTCAGGAACGCTCGTAACCAGACAATACCCCTTTCCCCACCTCATGCTAATCCCCTTTCCTCCTCCCCCGACTATGACTCCGACTCCCACGCCCTTCGCCCCGCGGCGTCAGAAAGTCCTCGGGGATATCGTTCCAGTTCCTGACCCCTTCCATCCCTCCGCCCCGACTCGGCCCCTGCGCGTGCCCGCCGCCCAGATGCCGCTGATGCGCCGTCCCTTCCTCCTCCCCGTTCGAACTACTGCCCTTACTACTCGCGTAGTCCGCCTCGCCATCACCACTCCGAGCCTGCCCCCGTCCTAGCGCCTGCATCTGCCAGCCATCCGCACCGGGGGCCCCGCCCACCAAGCCCCTGAGAGGCGAGTCCATCCTCGTCCCCGGCCCCGCGCCCACAAACCCCTGCCCAGGC
>JAWXCT010000012.1:51277-64458 GCA_034509035.1 Saxispiralis lemnorum
GCGTTGACGGCGAGCGAGCATCTGACCGAGAGGTTGCGGAGGAGTTATCATGTGGGGTAGGGGGAGTCGTGAGGGGGACGGGCTGGCACGTTTGGAGGGTGAGGGAAGTTGCTGCTGGCGACTGCCGACGGGGTTTTCTCGAAGGACTCCATGTATTTCCTCGATGGAATGAATGCGCACCCGACGCTTTCACATGGTGCGATCCGGGCCTCCGGGTCGACTGTCAGGGACACCCGCAACACATCTCCAATAACGTATCGCGGTGAAGCACTCGGCAGCACAGGCACAGGTTTCAGCAACCCTAACGTCCCCGGCCACCAGCATGCCTCCCCCTCAAACCCTTCCCCACGTCCCAGTCCCCGGTCCACAACAGGCCCACCTCGTACGAACACGAGCTCGCGCAGCCCCGCGAGCGCACAACTCGCACATCGATCGCCAACGGTGCCGCACGCACCCCGGCCGCTGCAACGTCGATCCACCCCTAGACCAGATCAGCCTCGCAACTCGGCCGGAGGCGAACGCGCGCTGGCTCACGTAGCCGCTCGCTCACGTGCACGATGCAGCGGTGCGGAGCGGCGCGGCGCGGCGCGGGCGATCCGGCACGGTTTCGGGGACCGTTCGTTCTCGCTTTCGCTCGATCCGCTGTCCCGCTCCGTCGTATGTGTGTGTGGACGTGGACGGGTGCGACGCGAGCTAGCGCCCGCTACCGTTGGGCCAATCGGGTGGGCGGTGATGGAGACGCGGGTGAGACGGCGAGCTCGAAATGCTGACGGGCGACTTTGTGATTTCCCCGGGGGAGGGGGTTGCATACTCTGAGATCGCTGGAGCAAAGACGCTGGTTGAGAGGGAGAGTTCGTGGCGGCGTTGCTGCGGTCGTTCGCTACAGCGTGGCCGGAAGAGTCCGAGGGAAGAGGTGCAAGCTGATATGTGATTCGATCCCCCTATCGACAGCACCCCATTCGTCTATGTAGCTGTTCCCCCCCCTAAACTCCTCCTGCAGTTTGCATGATGTCTCTGCGTATATCGTCGTGAATTCATGACCATACCAAGTCAACCCAATCAAATCCAGAACCGCCACGCTCCGTTCGGTCCGACCCCAAGATCACTGCACAGCCTTCTCGTCCTCATCCCGCCCTTTCCCCCCTCTTCCGAGCCCCAACTAAGACCTCGGATTCGACGTCACGGCCGCCTTGCGCAGGGGCAACTGCCCGCCCTCCCCGGCGCCCTCCCCGGCCGTCGGCGTTCTGGCGCCCGCTTGCGCCGGCGTCCCAACACCCGAAAACGGACTCACGGCCCCGGACGGCGGCACGGGGATCTGGATATCCTCTGGGCTGCCGGGCACGAGCTTCTCGGGCAGGCCATCGATGTGGATGCGTGTGGCGCTGTTGTTGTACGAGGCCGGGATGATTTCGATGATTTCGTCGCGGGGGAATTGGAGGGTGGGGATGTCCGTGGCGCTGCAGGCCATGAGGTAGCCGTAGAGAACGCGCAGGACGGACTCGTGTGCGATGATGAGGAGGTCGTTGTGTTGGCGTTCGAGCTCGAGAATTATGGGCTCGAGGCGCACGGCGAGGTCGTGGTAGGACTGGTGAGAGAGGCTGGTTAGTTGAGGCTGTTTGAGGGCTGTAGGTTGGGGAAAATTTGCTTACTTCTGCGCGGGGGTAGCGGTGGTGATACGGGTCCTGCTCGTGCTTGGAAACCTCTTCTGGGTACTGTTCGCGGATCTTGCGCTCGCTGAGCTTTTCGCAGACGCCGGGGTTCAACTGGCTCATCTGGCTCCGCTGACGCACCTTGTAGCCCTTTTCTTCGAGGTAGTTGGCCGTCTCGACTGTACGCCTTCGCGTGCTGGTCCAGACTGTCAAAGGCTTTAGTGCTGTCGATTCTGGTGCGCCGTGCTTGATCAAATTCTGATGTTCTTTTTCCCGATGTGCCAGCAGTGTTTCGGTCATCTTCTTTGCGTAGTCTTCGCCCTGTTCGCTGAGGCTTGCGTCGGCCTTGAAACTTTCCTCGTCTTTCGTCGTACCCGCACGGCAAAAATATGTTTGCCGACTCTTGATGTGGAGGTTCAGGAGGTAGAAAACGATCCGCTGTGACAGGTAGCCAAAAGCACACTGGTTGACGATCAGACGCTCCCCAGCGTTGACCATCTTGACGTAGTGCAGCTCGTCTTCCTCCATCGTCTCAAAATGCGGAATCCGCGCGTTGATGCGTTTGAGATAGTCCTTGACAGCCTTCTCAGGATCCCAATTCTGATAGTCGGGCGAGCTGATTTTGACGGACCGCACGTTTTCCTCAATCAGCTTTTCGTCCGTACATTGACTTTCAATAAAAAGAGTCTGGACTTGATGCTTTTCGAATTCTTTGGCAAGAGCTCTGCGACCGGCGCTGAGAGGCAGCACGCTGTCATAAATGGCTATCTGACCGTTCTCGTGGTTCAGAAAATGCAGAATGTCTTCTCTGCACTTCTTCAGAATCTTGTTGCGCAAGAGGACAGATGAAGTTGTTGCGTTGACATGGAAATAGTCGTCTGGCACCTCGTCTTTGGGCCCGAGATACGCACGTCGATAGTCGCCCAAGTGGAAGATATGCGTCTTCACACCAAGCCAACGAAGGTATCGTGCAATCGCTACACTGATGTGCGTCTTGCCTCGAGCGGGGAGACCTACGGTGGCGATCACGATGCGACCGGAATGAAACAGGCGTCCAGACTCGGTCGAGTAGAGCTGCGCCGGGGCCATAGACGCCTTCTCCGGTAGGTCATGGATGGCATCAACATACGTGCTTGATCTGCGCCGAAAATTCATCGAGTTTGCCGCCACGTCGGCGGTCAAAAGCGTGTCCATCCTGTTGACGGAAAGATTGCGATGCGACCAAGCACAGAAATTCGGAAGTCTCCCCGAGTATGGGTGTCTCAAAGGAGAACGTCAAGCACCTGGTCAAAAGAGGGTTTCGTAATGCTCCGTGACGACGTCCAGATATCCAAGGTGGGGCAATCGCTAGGAAGATGAGGGCAAGACGATCAATGAGGCAATCAGCGGTTTACGATGTGCTCTCAAATGGTAGCGACCGTATCTGCGCGGTGCGAGGGATTCGGAAAATCGCCAGGTACTCTCTGTCAAAGTTGGTGTCGAAGTTGGTGCGCGGCAACATCGAGGTGGTTGTTATCGGAGGTACGGTACCGTCGACCTGAGGTGTGCTTTTGAGCCGGAACTGCGGACGAAACTCCGAGCCTCGGGTCTATGTCGGATCTGGCAAGGGAGGTGACTTTTTGCAGCACGCGAGGCCAGAGCATTGCTGCATCGCCGCCGCCGCCACTATCTCCTCCACCCCATCCCTCTCCGCCCCCATTTAGCTCTCCGCCGACCCAGTGCATCTCTGCGACTGCCGCCTCAGCTTCTCCCAGCACAGCGCCATCCATATCCCGGCCGATCTCCGCCCAGCATGGCCGCGACTCCTTTAGAAAAGCCTGCGGTACCCGTGGACAGCGCACCCATTGCCGCTCCGCCCGCCGCTCCCGTCGTCGTCGAGCCTCCGAGGACCAATGCGCTGATGGACACCATTCTGGACACATATCGCGGCTTCTCTGACAGGCGAGCGGCACTGGGGCTGAGCAACCCGGGGACGGTCGATGGCATAGCTCGAGAGGTCCAGCGCGATGTGCTCTTGACCAACCAGACCTTTTCCGGTCTGCGCGCAGAGCTGAACAAGAGCTTCTCCATATACCCGCTTTTCCAGATCAGCCATGCCTTCTCTACGGGCAGCCAGATGCTGTCGCCCTACACATTCCTTGCTTTGTACGGGACGAACAACGTGCGTGCCACTGCCAATACGAGGAGCTTCGCAAAGCGCCCTTACTGATGAGAACAGGTCCTCTGTCAAGCTCAGCTCGACTCCGACTCCTCTCTCTCCGCTCGATGGAACTACCGCCTCGCCGAACGCCTCATCTTCAAGACCTCCTTCCAGGCTCAGCCCGCAAGCGCAATGGGCGGCGGCGCCACTCAACTTTCAGTCGAGCAAGATTACCATGGCGACGACTTCACAGCACAACTGAAGAGCATAAACCCTAGCGTCCTCGAGGGGTCGCTCACCGGCATGTTCATCGGGAGCTACCTGCAGAGCGTGACGCCCCGTCTCGCACTCGGGCTGGAGGGTGTTCTGCAGAAGCCTGGCGGCGGTATGGGCCCCGAAGCTGCAATTAGCTACGCGGCGAGATATAAGTGCGACGACTGGATTGGTAGCCTGCAGCTTCTGACCCAGGGCGGGTTGCAGGGCAGCTACTGGCGCAAGCTGACGAACAAGGTGGAAACGGGCGTGGATGTCAACCTGCAGTTCGCCGGGCTGGGCGGCGGCAACGCCATGATGGGTGGCGCGAAGAAGGAGGGCACTGCGACGCTGGGTGCGAAGTACGAGTTCTCGCGCTCCGTCTTCCGCGCGCAGGTCGACTCGCAGGGCAAGATCGGTTGCTTGCTTGACAAGATGATCGCCCCGCCGGTCAAGGTGACGTTTGCGGGCGAAATGGACCACGTCAAGGTGAGTGCTATCTAGCGGGCGCCAGGTACGACCCTTTCGGCATTGTGCTCGTGCTAACTTCCCCTGCAGAACTCCGCCAAGATCGGCCTCGCCGTCTCGATCGAAGCGTCCGGCGAAGAGCTCATGGAGCAACAAGACAAGATCTCGCCCGCGTCGCCTCCTTTCTAAGCTCTGACCGCTCGACCAATCTCGCATCTACGGCCACCTCAGTCTTTGCCCCAGCTCTGTCCCCCAGCTGGAATCGCCGCAGCACCACCTTACCCTTCTTCCTGTAGATTAACGAATTTCGAAAGCCCCTCGCCAGCTTCTGCTGTTTCACCATCGTAGGCAGAACGCTGGTGGGCTTTGCCTTGTCATCCTTTTGCGTGTTGGGTCCGAAGCGGGCATCTGGAGCATAGCGGGTGTTTCGATGGCGGGCTGCGTGTGCTCTCGCACGCTGACGAGAGAGGCGAGCGGGCGCGTGTAGGTTTGCGTGTTGTTCTAAATGAAGGAGTGAGAAGGAGGTGTTGTACATATAGTGCTGTCTGCTTTTTGTCAACAGTGCTTCCTCATTCCACGTTTACTGTGATCAACAGAGTCGACCAATCTCACGAAAAGATTAGAAAGGAAAATCAGAGGACCTGATCTCACGGCAGATCCATGAAATTGGAACACCCTTTGTTGGCCATTCCAGAACCAATGGTTCGCCGGACAACTTTCAGAAGGCCTTTCAACAGCTCGCCCGAGCTCGCCTACAATCAATCAATCACTCAAGCGCGATGGAACTGGGAAAGGCTTATGCGAAATCTGCACTTCGCACTGAAAACGACTAACCTGCCAGGGTATCATCCTCTGCACCAAACGCCAGCGCTGCCAAAAGATCACACACCTCCCTCCAACTAAGTTCAAGGCTCCCCCTCCGCCCGTGCCTCCGCTTCTTCCTCCCGCCGAATCTTTTCCTCCATGCGCCTTCTCTCGGCATTTTTCAGCCGAATCATAGTAATCTCGTCCACGCTCGGACTAATACTACCCTTCTCCCCCCCCGCACCCGGACCGCCACTCTTCGGCGTCGCCTTGAAGCTGCCGAAACTTGGCATCTTCCTCAGTCCGTCGCCATTTTTGGCCATTTTCGGTGTGTGAGGTGCGTCTTTGTTGGGTTTGGCGTCCGGCTCTTCGAACATCCGTTTCGGCTTCGTGGACGAGGCGGGTGGTGTCGCGACTGCGTCTGTGCCCACCTTCGGCGTTGCAGGCGCAGTCTTCGGGATGCAGTCGGGCTCTTTGCCAGCTGCCCAGCCGACTGCGGTGAAGAGGGCATAGTTTTCTGGGTCCTGGGAGGCGAGTTTGTGGAAGTCCGACACGACGGCGTGGGCGCCGACGATGGATTTGTAGACCAGGACCGCGACAGTGAATGGTTGGCGGTGCTTTTCGCCCGGAAACTTGAGCTTTTTGTCGTGCAGGACGGCGTCTTGGATTTCGCCGAAGCGGGCGAAGCGCGAGAGGAGGTCGGGTTTGGTGAGGGTTGGTGGATCGGTGGTGGGGAAGCGCAGAGTGATGGAGCGGTCGAGGTCGGGGACTTCTACTGCATGGCCGCTCGACGCGCCATTCCTCGCATCCACTCTTCCTGATTCCGCCTCGCCCTTCTCCTCCTCCTCAGCTTCCCTCCTCAGCATCTCTTCTCGCTCCTTACGCCGCCTCTTCCCATCCTCCGCCAGCCTTCTCAACTCCCGCTCAAACTCCGCTTCCGCCCCCGCCTCCTCCTCCCGCTTCCTCTTCAGTCCCACAGCGCCCCTCTCTCTCGCCTCCAAATCCTCCTTCATCCACCGCCGCCGCCCCTCGTACGCCCGCTCCCGCTCCGCCTTCTGTTCGCGCGCGCGCCGCGCATTGTCGTACAGCTCGCGCACCGTCGAATTCGACAGCACATCGTAGGCGATCTGGAGCAGGTGAAACTTCTCGAGCGCGGCGGCGTCGCCAGGGCCGACTTTGTCCGGGTGGTACTTTCGTGCAGTTTGGCGGTAGGCGCGCCGAATTTCGGGTTCCGCGGCGGTGGGGGGGACGTCGAGGAGGCTGTAGAAGTCATGGTCCGCGTCAACGTGCTTTTTGAGGTCTTCGGTCGCCATGGCGGGCGGTCCTCGACGGGGTTGCTGGCCTCGGGCTTGTTGGAGTGGAAGTTTTTGCGGCAAGGCAGAGTGAGGTGGGCTGGCGGGATGCGTGTGGCTGGTGTGGCGTCAGGCACTCCCGGTTCTGCCGCAGTCGTGGCGTCGTCGTCTCGTATATGCCAAGGCCGAGCTGCCGCTGCCCATCACAGCTCACGCTCGGGCTTCATGGCAACACCCTCCAACAACCAACCTACTACCACCACTGCGAAACATTCATTCACCAGTGCACCGCTCGTCATACCACAACTCGAAAATAAGCAACCCCCCAACGTTCACTCCGACCTGAAGACCACCTTCGCTCTCGAGCTGCGCGAGTGCAGCTACCTCCCGAGCCACCGCACACCCAGCAATGCCCCCTCGGCCCATACACCATGACAGAGCCCCAAACACTTCCCACGACGTTAGTTGAATGGCTCGACGACCTTACTGTCCGCTTTCTTCTCAACCTCCCCGCCGAGGAGCTCTCCTCGGTCCCCCGCCTCTGCTTCCAGGTTGAAGAAGCGCAATGGTTCTACGAAGACTTCGTCCGGCCCGCGGTCGCAGCCTCTGGCGCGACGCCCCTGCCGAGTTTGAATCTGCGTCAGTTCTGTCTGCTGCTGTTCCAGCATTGTCCATTGCTTAGTGGTTTCACGGACGAGCAGCACATTGCCGCATATGAGGAGTTTCTTGCGTACAAGGTCCGCGTGCCGGTGCGCGGTGCGATCCTGCTCAATGAAGATATGGAAAAGGTGGTACTCGTACGTGGCTGGAAGAAGGGCTCGTCCTGGTCATTCCCCCGCGGCAAGATCAACAAGGACGAGAAGGACCTCGACTGCGCCATCCGCGAGGTCTGGGAGGAGACGGGCTACGATGTTCGCCAGGCAGGCTTGGTGCCCGAGGATGAAAATGAGGTGAAACATATTGATATTACTATGCGTGAGCAGCATATGCGACTCTTCATCTTCCGCGGTGTTCCGGAGGATACTGTTTTTGAGCCCCAGACTCGCAAGGAGATCAGCAAGATTCAATGGTACTCGATCCGAGACTTGCCCGGGTTTAAGAGGAACAGCAAGCAGACTCAGACTACGACTAGGGCTGGCGAAGCGGCCGTAGCGAGCAAATTCTACATGGTTGCGCCTTTTCTGGGCCGCATCAATCAGTGGATCAAGGACCAGAAGAAGAAGAAGGACAACTCGCAGCCGCAGAAAGGTGGGAGGAACGGAACGTCTGCTCAATTCTCGGCGGACGAAGACTCCGCTGCTCCGCAAGATCCAGCCGAGGAGATGAAGAAGCTGTTGAGCATAGGTGGACCTGCGCCGGCGAATCCCACCGCATCAAAGCCCTCTGTCTCTCAAGATCCACAGCCGGGGCAGAGCCAGCTGAACGACCTTCTTGCTATGCTCAGAGGCAGCGCCGGGGCGGCGAACGGTACCAATCAGCCTGCGACACCTTTTGAACAGGTGGATGCTTTCCCTCCGCAACCACAGACACCTCATCCACATCATCCGAGGGAGCCTCACGTCGGTCAATCTGCTGGTCCTCCCCCGCCACAGTTTCCGCTCAGCCCTCCCAGATTCGAGCGGCACCAGCAGCAGCAACAAAGCATGGCTATGCCAACGCCTGGCATCTTTGGGCCCCATAGCGGTCCTCAGGTATTGCCACAGGCCCAGCAGCAGTCCGGGTTCCCTGGTATGCAAGTACCTTCTCAACTTCCTCCGCATCTGCGGCAGCAACGACAGAACCACCAGTTCCAGCAGCAATTCCAGCATATGCAGGGGACGCCATCTCAGCCATCTGGTCCGCCGTTCGCGAATCAGAACCAGATGCCGCCGAGCGGCCATGCAAGACCCCCCTTCCGTGGCGCCCCTATGCCACCTCATCAACAGATGCAGCAGCTGCCTCGCTTAGAGCAGCCGCAGCAAGCAAGTTCCTTCTTGGCGCAAGGTCATCAAGGGGTAATTGGCAGCGGTCCCGCGGTACCGAACGCATCGCAGCTCCCGGCACCAAAGATGAGTGCGCATTCGATGAAGCTTCTCGAGGCTTTCAAATCGAGCTCGAACCCAGCACAGGCGCCGAACACAGCGAAGCAGCCTCAAAAGCCCGCAGATGCCCATCAAGCCGCTTTACTGGATCTTTTCCGCAAGCCGTCGACCAGCGCCCAAGTACCTCCAGCAGTAACAGCTGGCTCGCAACAGGCACCTGAAAATGCTGTTTCCCCTACCCTGTCTGATGCCACTGCCAAACCAGCCAAGCCCCAGGAGAGACGAACGACTCTGAATGAGATCACTCGGACACTGCCCGACAAGCTGAAGGTCAAGAGCCCAAGGGCTTCCGATTCGTCCAGTTCCATGGCGCAGCCGCAGATCCCGCAGCCGCAGCAGACGAACTCCGGAGACCGCAAGGTCGAACAGCCAACAACAAAAACGAAGCCACCCGTCGACGCTCGTCAGCCAAGTGCGCCGCAAGATCCGATCCGACAACCGCGACAGCCACCACCGCAGACCCAAGCCGAGCCGAACAAGCAACCAGCAAACTTTGCGCCCACCCCGCCTTCCAAGCCAGCATTCCGTTCTCCGGGGCCGAAGCACGCTCAAGCACGACGGCAAGCTGGCACACCGAATGGATCGCGGAAGCAGGCGACGTCCAACAACGCACAGCAGAATGCATCGAGTCCTGCGCCATTCTCGATTTTACCGCGACCTGGATCTGCCAAAGGATCGTCCTCACCCGCACCGCCTACGCCTGCGAGTCCACTCCGCAACGAAACGATGCCCAAGCCTGCATTCCAGCCCCAAGTGCTCAAGAGACCCAGGGCCGCAGAAGCGGAACCCCAGCAGGCCCCACTTGCGGAACCTGAGCCGCAGCCAGGCGACAAGAAAGACCAGCTGCTCGCTCTCTTTGGCAAGCCAGCGCTCGCCTCGCACACCTCACCAGCGCCCTCGGTCCCCACTCAGCCTCCGCCCGCTCAAGACGACTCCCGCAAGACCAACCTCCTGAACCTCTTCAACTCCTCGCAGCAGCCGACTCCCACGCCTACACCTCCACCGGCACCTATAATCGCACCGGAGCGCAAGCCTTCGTCTCAGCACACGCAGCAGGCCATGTCGCAAGCCACTGAGCCGCAACAACAGCAGCAGCAGCAGCAGCAGCAACGCCGACTCGTTGCGCGCCAGCCGTCTACAGCCAACACGCCGCTCGCCAGCCCCGGGACGCCCATCTCGCCTTTCCAACTCGGCACGCCCGTCGGTGTTCGTCGGCCGCCCGGGAGGTTCGCTGATGGTGGTGCGGGCGAGGACAGGAGTCGGTTCGGCAGCATTACGAGCCAGAGCAGCGCCGGTAGTGTGGACGGAGGAGGGAGCGGCGCCAGTGGAGGCAGGAGCACGCCGACCGAGGCGAAAGAGTTCTTGATGGGGTATTTGAATGGGCTGGTGAAGAAGGAGGGATACAAGGGGGAGGGGAAAAGGGGCTAAGGGATCTGGGTGCGGCCTCCGTTCATAATGAATCTTGGGATGTTTGAGAGGGATGATGGAGGGTATTGAGAAGAAGGTGCGGGCAGTGAGTAGGTGATACCGGCAAAGCTGTGTGTCTCAATCGTTACATCTGTTTTCACTTTTATCTCACTTGTCGTGTTGAAGTTAGCCCAAGTTGACGAAGCGGTACCAGGTGAGGTCGAGCTAAGATTATGTACTCCCACTGGTTCCCGCTCTTCCCGCTCTTCCTGCAGGACATTTCTCGAGAATGTGGTGGTCTCGAGAGTGCGAAAAATTGGCTTCTAAGGGGCGGCCTTGGTGGTGACAGCGTCGAGATGTTGCACGAAGTCCGGGGTCTCGGTCTGAAGTCTGCGAATCTCGGTACGATAAATTCGCGTAGGCGACCGGAGCTTGAGTCACGGGGGGATGGGTGGCACAAAATCGCAGGTTGCACATGAAGAAAGAACAATCGCTTTACTCCCGCGTCGGCCGCACCACTCCGTCCACCCAACACATTCCGGCCACATTGACCGGACACCCGCGCACGATTCCCGTAACCAGAGATACACACTCCGCCACCATTCAATGTATCACGGACCGCAACACACCCATCACAACTACCACGCGCTCGACCCCGCCTCCCATCCCTCGATTCCCCAACAGCCCCCCGCGCGTGTCTCGACCGAGATGGCGCGCGTCTGAGAGCATGGCGTCCCCACGCGCGATACGCAGGATGACATCTCTGCGAGACCGAACCACGGGAAACTTTCTTACCGAGGGAAAACTTCCATTTTCAACCTTCCACACTTTTTGCCTACCGAGCGATCGAGAACAAGCGAAATCGAGGACCACCACTTCGAGGTCAAGATGTCGACACCACAGCCCGCGCAGGAGCCGGCACACGCAGAGGAGCCAAAGCTCACGCCGGCTGAGCTGAAGAAGAGAGCGAAGGCCGAGAAGCAGGCGCGCCGCGCGGCGCAGAAGGAGACAGCGCAGGAGGCCGGTCAAGGGCCTGCGCCGGCAGCTGGAGGTAGCAGTGATCACGTGATTCCAGCCAAAGCCGACGGTGCGGCAGCAGCACAGCAGGTGAAAGAAAAGGGAGGTAAGCAGGCGAAGGGCCAGCAGCCACAGCAACAGCAGCAGGGTAAGCATAGACCGTCTGAGCCAGGCTCCTCGCATCAACTCCCAGTACGTCGACGTGGCTCGCTCGGCAGCGGAGGTGGTGCTCCGCCAAAGGCACAGAACGTCGACGACAAGAGGGTGCAGATGTTTAGCCACCTCAACACCCAGCCGCGCCGACACCACCTCGACCCGAGCATTCCCAAGGAGGTGCACCCCTCAGTACTAGCGCTCGGCCTTCAAATGAGCAGCTACGCCATCTGCGGCAGCAGCGCACGCTGCGTCGCCATGCTTCTCGCCTTCAAAGACGCCATCCAAGCGTACACAACCCCAGCCGGCACCTCCCTAGCCCGCCACCTCACGAGCCACTATCTCAGCCCGCAAATCGACTACCTCAAGACCTGCCGCCCCATCAGCGAAAGCATGGGCAACGCGATCCGCTGGCTCAAAAAGCTCATTGTGGAAATCGACCCCTCCACACCCGAGAGCGAAGCCAAAGCCACCCTCAGCGCTCGCATCACCACCTTCATCCACGAACGCATCACCGTAACCGACACCGCCATCGCCACCACGACCTCGCTCCAAATCCACCCGGGTGCCACGGTCCTCACCTTCGCCAAGTCGGCGCTGGTCGAGCAAACCCTCCTCGCCGCCCACGCCCGCGGCACCCCCTTCCGCACCATCGTCGTCGACTCGCGCCCGCTCTTCGAGGGCCGCCGCCTCGCCGCCAACCTCGTCGCCGCCGGCCTCCCGGACGTCGAGTACGCGCCGTTCTCCGCGCTCGCCCACGCCGTGCGCCAGTCCACCCTCGTGCTCCTCGGCGCGCACGCCATGCTGGCTAACGGCCGGCTGCAGTCGCGCGCGGGCACGGCCGCTGTCGCGACGCTGGCTTCGCGCGCCGACGTGCCGGTACTCGTGTGCTGCGAGAGCGTCAAGTTCAGCGGCAAGGCGGCGCTGGACGCCGTGTCGATCAACGAGGTCGCGCCCGCGGAGGAGATGTTCCTAGAACCTACCTCGGACGTCGGCGCCGAGGCATTGGAGGGCGCGGATGGCAATGCGGTCTCGACAGACGATGAGGGCGAGGGTTCGCCTCGGACTAAGGAGTGGACGCTGAGGGATTGGAAGGAAGTGAAAGGGTTGCAGGTGCTGAATTTGCTCTATGATGTCACGCCCGCCGAGTGCATTCGAATGGTTGTGTGCGAGTATGGGAGCCTGCCGCCGAGCTCGGTGCCGGTGGTGCACCGGTTGGCGAATGAGGGATTGTGAGGGGGCGGGTTATGAATAGGGCGATGGGGGGGTGGCCGTGGGCGCGGGAGGTTCGACTGGAAACGGTAACGGGAAACGGAAGGCGGAAAAGATGCGGAGACGACGGGTACTGAGTTGCAATGCGATGGCTACGGCAACCTGCGCGTGGAGGGGGGGAGAGCTCAGGACCGCCTTTGTCGCAGCCGGGACGAGCAAAGCCAGACATATTGGGTGAGATGTGACAGACGAGGAGTGAGCGAGCCCATACGAGGATGACGGAATGAAAAGAAAATCGTTTTCCCCTGCGCTTCGTGACGGCATCCTTCGTGAAGGCCTCAATCCTGTTCTCCAAAAACGCCTTGCATATGGCAACCCGCCTCCTAAGCATCTACCATCGTATCATCACCGCCCTCGAGGCCCTGCCCTGGCGTCCCTTCAGCCACGACCCCCCTTCCCCTTCCCTCGAGCAGCTCCCGCCTCACCTCGGGCCCAATCTGCTTATGCCCCCGCACCAACAATAAATCCAGCAGCGCCTCCCTTTGGTCCTCCGTAACCTCATTCTTATACCGCTGCGCGAACGCCAACAAACACTGATGCCACAGCACAGGCAACTTAGTATCGCCCACGCCCCTCTTGCCCGGGAACCCCCCGGCGCCTGCAACATCTTCATCCGCACACTTCTCGAGAAGAAGTACGCGCTGCC
>JAWXCT010000012.1:64558-81774 GCA_034509035.1 Saxispiralis lemnorum
GGCAGCGCGTACTTCTTCTCGAGAAGTGTGCGGATGAAGATGTTGCAGGCGCCGGCGGCCTCGACGTCGGCGACCATCTGCTCGGCGGCCAGGTCGCAGAGGCGGTAGAGCGCCGTGGCGGAGTGCAGGACGGGGATGCTGACGCGAGCGAGCACGGAGGCGACGATGGTCGCCTCGCGCAGGGTGCAGGTGCCGCTGCCCGCGAGAGGGAAGAGGAAGCCGCGGAAGAAGGCGGCGGGTTTGTAAAGGGTTTTTTTCAGGGCCTTGTAGAGGTGGACCGTGAGTTTCTTCGTCTCGCGGATCTCGTCGCGCACGCGGGGGAGGAGGACGTCGGTGTTGAAGGCTTGGGCGAGGGCTGGGCGGCCTGAGGAGAAGAGTTTGGTTGCTTCGTAGACGGCGTTGGGGGTCCAGCTGTCGGGGCGGGTAATGGAGAGGAGGATGTCCCATTGGGGAAGGGTGGGTAGGATTTTGAAGGGTTTAGGGAGTTTGCCCGACTTGTAGCGGGAGAGGAGGAGGCCGACTTGGGTGTAGACTTCGTGGACTTTGGCGGGGATCTCGACGGCGTCGGATGGGTCACCGTCGCCTTGGATGGGGGGGCGGAAGGGGGCGTCCGAGGGGTTTTGCTGTGCTTCGTGCGCTGCGATCTTTTCGAGGATGAGGTCGGCTAGGTTGGTGCCTGGGCCTTGTTGTGCGTCGTCGTCGTCATCTTGGGCTGCTGATTTTGGTTGGAGGAGAGTCGATGGGTCGAATGATGGGTTGAAGCGGTTGAAGGTTTCCAGGTCGTTAGGGTCTACCTCAACCTCCTCCACTTCTTCGTCTGACCCCCAATCTGCATCACCGTCGTCATATTCTCCTAGCTCCTCCCCTGCCTCTTCGTCGCTCACGACATCATTCGGAAATCGGCTTTCGAACGAGAATGCGGACGCTGCGCCCGTCGGCGCAGGTCCGGGCTCGTCCCTTTCTGCTTGCTCTTCTGCCGCGAGATCCTGTCCCAGATCGAGGATTCGTCTTGAAGATCTGCTGTCCACGTAGTCCTCCTGCTTTCCGTCTTCGAAACCCGACTGCTTTCTCTTCTTGCCCGCCTTTTGCTTGAGCGGCGCAGTAGGCGAATACTCTTCGCCGAGAGGGTTGTGTCGCCGCTCTTGGCGAGCGACGGAGTTCGACCGAACAGCTTTCGGCATGATATCGCTATTGTCGAGTAAAGGTTTTGCAATCGTCGTCGTTGAACTCGGCTGCGACTTAAACAAGATGCGCCTTCAGAAAGGAAGGGAAAGAAATTCAAAGTCGGAAGCCAAGATTTCGCCCCACCATGATGGCAACGGCTAATCCCGCTTGCCCGCCTCCGCAATCACGACGCTCGGACCCCGCTGCGACAAATTTATGGCTGGGAGGTCGGGACAAACTTCCCACACACTTCCTTCCCCTATTGCACTCCTAGACAACCTACTGTCGCCCATGAGTATGGCTAATAAACGCTCGACAGATGATCTGGAGACTATTGCTATCCGCCCAAGGCGCGAGGAAGCCAAACGCGCGAAGCTAGCACCTGAAGCGCGTCCGCGCAACATCCGTGATAGCAGCTCGCCTTCTACCGGCTCAGTCTCGGAAGACTCCGCTCTTCAAAGCAGTTCAGATGGCTCCGATAAAACTCGCCAAAGCAGTCTCAGCTCGCCCGCATCCTCCGACATCTCCGACGAAGACTCCGACAGCAGCGAGTCCGATTCAAGTTCCGGAGAGGAGGATGCCAATGATGGCGATAGGGAGGAAGAAGTGACAAGCGTTAGAAAGGGGAGGAAGCCAGACATAGCTCGCTGTGGCGTGATGGACGGTGCACAAGACTTGCGTTCGCGGCTGTCGAGTTTCCTTCCTCGACTGGCGCAGGCAAACCAAACCCTCATCGGTTCTGAAGATCATCAAAACATGGAGGACGTAGGGGACGGTGAACAGCACATCGAGATGGACCTTGGCCTGGGGGTTCTCGAGGAACAACGTAGAAAGGAAAATGGCACCGTGGACGACTCCAGTGACAGCGAAGATAGTAGCGACGACGATGAGGACGAGAACATGTTTTTATCGCCTGAAGGAGAGAAAGAGATGTCAGCAGCAAATGAGAAGGATGTTATGGGGAGGTTGATGGGCCAGCGGAAGAAGGGGACTAAGGTTGCAATTGAGGATCTTGGATGAAGCAGAGACGACGATGCGCCAAATCTGCAGAACGGGAGGAGTACGCTAAGCCAGACCGCGCACGCTCCATCCCGAGGTCTTGTTTTCCTAGACGTGGCGTAGGTCATATGGCGATTGTTGAGCCTCCGTGAAAGGAGTGGAGTCAGTACTGTGAGCGGGGCAAGGTTGGCAGCAAGCCAGCGAAGCCTTTCCCGCTTGCGCCTGCGGAATGCACGACAAGCATCCGCGCCGGGAGATGCGCATGCTTCATCACGCCCTCCTGCCAAGAGGATTGCAATTCCACCTGCCTAGGATAGGGACAGCCTGCTGTTCTGTGTGCCGACTTCCGATTTGCCCATCTTCTCCATCAGGGTGTGGGGACTTTCTCGTGCGGGGATTTAAGTTCGGACTTCTAACATTCCACCCATGAAAAGTTGCAAGGAACACTGGCGATGTACAGTGACGGCAAATTTCGTCCAGGTCGTCATCTTGTGAGTCGAAATCTTCCGAATCGATCGAAGCATAAGAGAGATGCGAGCGCGACTCTCGATCGTCCTAAGGGTAGCTAGTCTCACAGAACTGTTCCCGTCAACATGCGGTCCTCAGCTATCTCACTCCCAACTCCCTTACTCCTCGCCTCTTCTCTGTCTCTATCTTCCGCACAAGATGTCAATGGCTCCAGTCAACGCTGCGTCGTCTCCTCCAGCAGCGGGCCGAATGGCACGACAGACGACACACCCGCAATTCAAGACGCCTTCAAAGCCTGTCAAGACCATGGCACCGTCGTCTTTGAGAGCAGCAAAGATTACAATGTCTTCACGCCCGTCGTGGCCGAAGACCTCGACCATGTCACCATTGAAATGCACGGCAACATGCACCTGCCGCAAGATCTCGACTACGTGATTGGCATCTACAACGAGTCTGCCAATCTCGGTACCAAGGACGGCGGCACGCTGGACTGGTTCACGCTTAGCGGCCCTGGCCTCCGCTGGGAGGGCACCAGCGATATCACAACAGGCTGGATCGAGTCCTACGGCCAGAAATGGTGGGATGTCAATCCTGAGGGTAGCAATGGCATCGATGGCCGCCCGCACCTAATGACCTTCACGACCGAGAACGGCAGCATGTCGCACTTCAAATCGCGCAAAGCCATCGCCTGGGGCGTTCGACTAGAAGGCCGCAACATTACGGTCTCGAACCCCATCGTCGATACCGTGTCCGCCACACTCGGCGTCAACGGCACCGGCTTCCCCTTCAACACAGACGGCTTCCAGGTCGCGGCCTCGGACGTCCTCATCACGGACGCCGTCATCTACAACGGCGACGACGCGGTCGCGATCCAGGACGGCGCGCACAACGTGCGCTTCGAGCGCGGCGTCATCGGCTACCAGTCGCACGGTCTGAGCATCGGCAGCCTGGGCAAGGATCAGGCTAGCGTTGTCAATGTGAGCAATATCCACTTTGATGATGTGACCGTGATTGATGCGCTGTATGCGTCGCGGTTCAAGTCGTGGCAAGGCGGGCAGGGGCTGGTGCAGAATCTGACGTGGTCGAATGTTCGGCTGTATAATGTCACGTTCCCTATCTTTGTCACGCAGTCGTACCAGGACCAAAATGCTGTAAGCGATGGCCGGCCGAACAACTCGTCGGTTGAGATGCGCGATTTCAAGTGGGAGAATTTCACCGGAACGATCAACTCCCTCCGACCGGGTGATGGCAGCTGTGTGACTGACGTAAGCAAAGTGTTTCCTGTCCATCTGAGGCGCTTCAATCACTGACTTCCCTCCTCCAACAGCCCTGCTGGTACAACGACGGCCTTCCTAACCTGACCCACACCGAAGCAATCATCATCGAGTGCAACACCAACTCCTCTTGCCAAAATTTCGAGACGTTTAACCTGCAGGTCTTCCCCGAGAGCCTGGAGAACCCGACCAAGATTTGCCTGAACGCCACGGCGGAGCTGAATCCAGAGCTGGGGTTCGAGTGCGAGAATGGAACTTTGAGTGGATAGAGCGTGGTTTGCTGATAATGAATGTCTAGATGTGGAGTCATGTAGAATAAAAAGTATTGCATGGATAGATAGCTCGTCTCGGTGGACGCCGCGCTTTGACCAGTATAGACATCGTTGCCATCCCCTGCTCAGTCCTTGTAGTTCTCGTTGGTCATTCCTGCATTGATCGTTTTACCCAGTCCGTTCGAGTGCGAACTGCTTGTTACCCGAGTAGCCCAAAATCCCTCCTCACTGTTCTCCCCTCCGCTTTCAGCGTTACCTTGAACAACTTATATGCATTGAAGACGTACATGCCCCCCGGAACGAAAATGAAATTGTTCACGCCCCCGTTCGCCACCGCAATCTTACCAATCAACGTGCCCTCCGAGTTCCACCTGTTGAAGCACATTCACAATCAGCACAACGTCATTAGGCTCCAGAGCAAAAGCCAGACTTACACATGAATCCCATCACCACACCCAGAATACACATTTCCCTCGACATCGGTATGGATCCCGTCGGGAAACCCCACATCACTATACGCAAACACCTCCCTCCCCGCCAACCGCTTCCCATCCCCACTCATCTCAAACCGATACACACTCGCCGGATCGGTCAAGTTATCCTTGTTCGGGAACGTATGACTCCCCGTGTCCGTCACATAGATGTACTTGAGATCCGGGCTGAACTCGATGCCGTTTGGCGCGATGAAGCCGTCCGCGACGGCCTGCACGACACCCGTGGCCGGGCTGAAGCGGTAGACTTGGGGCCGGATTACCGGCTCCGGCCGGAAGTACTGCCAGTATCCGTAACGGGCGTCGGTGAACCAGAGATCGCCCGTGAGCGGGTGCTGGACGACGTCGTTGAGGGAGGAGAAGTTGCGACCGAGGAAGTTGTTGAGGAGGACGGTGGAGGTGTTAGTCGCTGGGTTGACAAGGGTGAGTTGGGAGGGGTGAATGAAGTCGCCTTCGTCACAGAAGATGATTTGCTGGCCCGCGCTGGAGGTGGGGGGGGTGCCGGGTGGGTAGTAGACGGTGCCGCCATTGGCTTCGTTGACGAGCGGGTAGCGGGTGGAGGTGATAGCGTTGTTGTTAATGGGGTCGATGGTGGTGATGTTGATGGGGTTTTCGAAGGAGCCATTCCAATTGCTTGCGGCGTAGATTTTGCCCGTTTCGATATTGTACGCGCCTGCTTCGTGGAAGGCTTCCCAGGCTTGCGTGGTGATGAGTTCCTGGGTGGCGTTGGGGCCGAGGATGTTCGTTTCGAAGCTCGGGTCGTAGGAGATGAAATTGATGTTGTCGGTCGAGGCGTTGGCGATGGTCTCCAACTGGGCGGCGTAGGGGTAGCTGGTCGCCAACACCAGCAGGTCGACGTGAGTTATGTTGACCATGGTAGCGATTCTGTTCCAAGTGATGTTTTCCCAGGAAGACGAAGAAATAGATTGGTCAAATCGACAGAAGAGGAAATGCGCGAGACCTACTCTGAACTTTTAAGGACCTACTACTGCAGTCCGACCGCTTGGTGTGACGGTTCCCAATGATGACTCGCCGGCCTCGCCATCTTCGCAACGGCAATTGAGGTTATCAAGTGGGGATGAAGCTCGACGGCAAAGCTTTGGGCGAAGCAAATGCCATGCGTCAGTCGAGCGGGGTCGAGCGTCGATCTTGAACAACGGTCGAGCTTTTCGGCACTGCAATGCATCGAACTGGAAAGGTGAGCTCGCAGCATGAAAATTATGATACTAGCAATTGTCGACTGCAGGCCGTTCACCGCATCACTCATGAGGTATTCCAAGGGCAATCTCACTTTCATAATTTTAGAAAGGTCGCTGAACGCTCAATCCCGCTTGTTATTTCCCTTTGTTTCCCCACGCCGAGCCGTATGGTACTGAGCCAAAGTCTCCTCCGGCTCATGAGGTCTATCGTCTGCGGTGCTGATGACATGATAAGAAAAATCCAACTCCCCGACCAACTCTTTGACACCGGCCAGCAACATCTTGAGATCGTCGATCACGCACTTGGTCGCGAGCTGAATCACCGCGAAGCTAGCGTAGCCAGGCTCGGCGATGTGCCGCACGCTGAGGATGTCGCTGTCGAGTTCGTCGAGACGCTGGGTTAGCATGTAGGGCTCCGGGACGCGAAGGTAAGGGGGCAAGGCTTGGCCGTTGCTGACCGACGCCGAGAGGAGCGAAAGCAACGTGGTGACGTTCTGCGACGTGAGGTTGGCCTCGTTCATGAGGCGACGAAGATTGCGAAGCCATTCAGACGCGGACTCGTCGTTGCTACGAGCTTGAAGGTCGGAAAAGGTACCAGACGCGACGCTGACGAGCGCCATGAAGTTGAGTGCGCTCTGCGTGCGAGACAAGATGTCCTGGTATTGCTGCGCTGGGAACCTGCCGCCTACTGGAATGTCGTATTTGACAAAGCGAGCCTGAGTACCCAAGCCTCCGAGCAGAATGCTGCACTTAGCGAAGATCTTATTCCGCGCCTTTTCCAGTCTGCGTCCGGGGCTGGTCTTGACATTGACATCGCCTTCTCCGTCTATCAAGCGCGTTCGAAGTGTCTCGTGGACTACCGAATAGTAATTTGCTAGTAGATAGAGAGATGATCCAAGACTCTTGCGGAGCTGAGAGTGCTCCGTGATCGGGTAAGGCCAGATAGTCCAGATCCATGCTAGTAACAAACCACCGCAGACGGTGGCTAGGCGAATGGGTGCTAGGATGTAGATTGGATAGTAGGCCTGACCGTTGGACTCTGCAATCGCCCGCCCGATCTGCTGCACTTGTAATTCGTAGCCAACAATCAGGACTATGGTGACCTGACCTATTATGCTGATAGGCGCGATCGAAGGGTACTGGATCATGAGCCAAGGACCAAGATGCAGGAACACAAACAACAGGATTATGACGCCGGGCGCGTGGCCGTCGACGGCGTAGTAGGCAATCCAGCAGATGAACATTGCGACCAGGGTCCCGAGGATTCTGAAGAAGAAGTTGCGCAGGCTCTGCCCAGCAGTCGGGCTCATCCCTGTGGCAATTTCGTCAGCTTTCGGAGTTTGCCATGTTCGACTAACGCTTCGTACCAATCGTAATCATGATCTGAGCCCAAAAGATGCGCTCCTGGGTGTAGAAGGCCTGCGTGTCTTTCAGAAAGTTCACCACAGCGATAGTCATGGTGGCACAGGCGACTCGAAAGCCGAAAGCTGAAGCTGGAGAGGCGAAGAAGTGAGGGATCTTTCGAATATGATCCGTCCAGCGTTCCCAGGCGTTTTGTGGAGCCAGATGCTCTGGATCCTTTCTCTGCTTGTACCTGTTCCGAGACTTAAGATCTGCACTGCAACTGTCAAAAGCAATGTGGACAGAATGCACTTACGCTTGACCAAGCGAAACAGACAACGCACTCTCGCTCACATCCATACTGTCATCATCGCGAACGTCTTGCTCGTTCAAGATAGAGCTGCGGATCCATTTTCTCAACCGCTTGTACCCAGGCACAACTAATCGTGTATTGCTGAGCTTCCCTGAGCTTCGCAATCCGTCCGCCAGAAGGATCAAGTTGTATGTGCGACGACTGATACTGTACAACAAGAAGTCGATGTACAGCATGACCATCAGCTGGCGGCGCAAACGCATTCGAGGTTGCGTGAAGTGGCCAACGTTGAACCACGGCGGCGCTTTGTAGTCTTCGGCTTGGGGGTTAGTGAAGAAATCATTGGACAGCTCGATGCCGTTCATTCGGCACCAGCCACGTAGCATGAGCTGCTTGCTTTCCAAAAACTCCCTGCTCCGCCGGTCGAAATATTCAGCAAAGCCTGGTTCTCCCGGCTTGGGGATGTCACCGGTCCGCTCATTGTCCGCCGGCGTCTTCTTCTTCCATCTCCTGCTGAGAGAAAGGGTCAGAAGAACATGCTGTAGCCCATCAACGGTGACATTCGTGATTTCGTTAAAAGGCTCCTTGAGCAAGCGTATCAACTCATGCCATTCGTTCAGAGCCTGCACTCTGAACCTGTCGTCTTCGGTGTCCACTTCCGACATCTCTACGTAGGCGAAGTCAACTGATCGATCCCAGCCTCGTTCGTACGCAATGCGCTCGAAGATGTCGTTGGTACAGCTCAAACCGACTGCTGGCACGGAGATGGAGCGCAGGTGCTTGAAGATGGCTTGTAGGTCATCCGGGCCAATCTTTCCCAGAGCGATTTCACGCTTTGCGTACGGCAAGTCTGTGTGAAACTTGGACTGCAGCTTGTTAAGCTTAGAAATGGTCTCCCGAAACCCCTCGGCTTCCGTACTCCTTGGCGGCTTCTCTCCCCAAGTGTTCGTACGCTGGGCTGCAAACATGTCCGTCCTCTCGAGGCTGTTGAGATAGGTCATGTTCGCTTTCAAGGCCGCGCGTAGGCCGTCCACGTAAGCTTCCATATCTTTGAAAGTGGTCTGCCGGCTCGTCAAAGGAAAGATCAGAAGAGATACTCCTACGGCAACACCAAAGCCTGTGAAAAAGGCTTGGAGCAGCTTCTCAACGAACACTATGGCTTGGTCCATGGTGCTGAACTGCGGCGCATACACCAAAGAAACGTTTGCCATAATCGCCCACGCGATACATGGGATCGAGTACTGAGGCATTTGCGCTCGCAGAATGCTGATGGCGTAGACTTCGACGAAAAGCCACACGCCAGCGACTGCCGACGCGGAGGAGTTGTAGACGGAGGTTGCGGCACCCTGCGCTGCCAGACCGCTGGTGCCTTCACCTCCCTCGCCAGGTGCTCTTGAGCCACCCGAGCTATAACGAGCTCTCACGCAGCAGTAGCAAGCCAGTAGAGCCAACGCAGCGCCAGCACAGGCCATCAAGGTCAGAACAATCATGGTCTGAATGAACTTGGCTCGTGGTTGAATGACGACCGATAGCACAGCCATCACCCCAACAAGGTAGCCAATGGTAGTGAAATGCATTGCCCAAGCTCGGGCTTGAAAAGCTGCAATTGCAATGGTCGGAGCCAGTGCCCCTTTGAACATGGACTGGTACACGCGCATCGTGATGCCAGTTTTTTCCCAGAGCTTCTTGGCTCGGGCCCCCAAAGGCTCCTTCTGCCTGGGTGCATCTCGATCTCGACGTCGCTTCCAGAGCGGAATATACCCTGGCGGCGCGTCTTCGTCGCCTTTCTCCTCCTCGCGTTCCTCTGAACGTTGCATCGTAGCGGGTGAAAGTTAGCCTCTTGTGCTGTTGCCGAAGCACCGAGCCCCCCTAACGTTTCCGCTTGGCGGGAGCCATTGAGCAACCGTAGGATCAGGATTTTCTTAGACAATAGAAGATAGCGCAACAAAATCGTAGGAGGAGTCGGTGTTTAGAGCTTGGTGAGGACCCGCTTCAGGAACGAGATATGTGCTGGGGGGAAGGGGAAGTTGGAGTTGTGCGGCCACAAAGCTCGGCTGCACGTGGCATGGGCAGGGCCTCCTGCCGGATCGGGCAACTAGACTTCATTTCGGGATACAATGTACCTGACGTGCTGTTCAAAACTTCGTGTGACGACCGAGAACACGACCTGCCGCGTCATAGAAAAACGAGCACGTCATTCATGCCCTCCATAAATATCGATTACGGTCAAACGCTAGGCAACATTGTGAGATCTAAACCACGGCCAAAAGATGTCGTGTCCCAACCATCGTGCAACCATCGTAAAGAGCACACACTGGTCCGCTGGTTAATACTTCGTCTTCTCACTTGCCCTCCAAGTGAAAAGCATTTTGCCACTTTGGGCTCGGATCTCTCTCGCAGGAGATTCAACGTAGCAATACATGGTCTTGGAAATGCTGGTCGCCAGCGATTGATTGGCCGGTACCATCTGCCACGGCTAAGCAACACTTCTAACTCGATCCAAGACCGCGAGAGAGTAAAGCAAGCTTCACAAGACTAAGAAGAGGGCAGATTATTTTGAGATCGACTGTTGATCGAGGCGTTGTCGCTCTTTGGAAAGACTGCCGTACGTAAGATATCAAAGCAACAGAAATGGCTACTGGGCAACGTGGATTGACCCACGTGAAAAGTGATTTCTGCGATGCCAAGAGGTGAAGTGAGGCTGCGCACTCAGACTGCACAACAGAATGTGTTACGCTCTGCTGCCCGCGGCGATTGCAAGGAGGCGAACAGCGATCTTTTCAGAGAGGCAGAGATCCCACGAGGACAGCGAAAAAGCGTGCGCAAGATTGACCTACCACGCAACACCAAAAAGGGAGCCGGCCCGTCCATAGAGCGGAACCAAAGCAAAAAGACAACCCGCCAGCAGAGCAAAACGAACACCCGTTATGCGGGACCAAGCAAACCCGGACGTCTGACTTTTCACGCCGACGGCGGCTCCGTGTGGGGCTTTCGGCGACTAACGTAATTGTTTACATTTTTGTTGTTTTCGGTCACGTAGGCGGGGGCGGAAAGGGCGACGACCCCCGCGATTGAACCTAGGCCTACGGTCCCCAGGGATTCCTGAAAATCTCCAGGCCTACGTTAACGGCTTAGACGATACCGTGAAGTGATGCTTCCCAGTGCCGCCTATAGGGAAGTGTCGAGCCGATCTGTTCCTTATATATATGTGTTCGCGGGACATTTTCGGTGTCGGTACTTTTGCGATTTTGTCAGCCAACCGCGTGCGAGGTAGGAGCGTCGGCTGCGACCCGGACAGGGTAGGGGTGTTGAAATTATTACCGCATTGCTTGTCTTGTGTTTGTCGTGCTATCGTGTAGTCTTGTCGGTGGAGGGTTAGGAGCGATGAATAGACGCCATAGAGGTACGCAGGCACAGGCAGAGCCACGGGCTCAGGGGTCGGTGTCAGTACAAGGCGTCGGCAAATATGTACGCAGACGACACGGATGAGAGAGAGCACTGGGCCCGAGGTGCAAAGTGTCGTTGATAAAGAGAAGAATATATCTTACAAGACGTTGGCATGAGAAAGTTCTCACCTCTCAGGCGAGCTGGAGTTCTTCCTCTGGCCACCAGCATGCCTAGGAGGAGTTTTCTTGACGGGTCGTTTAGAAGTTCTGTGGGCTTCCATCCCCCCTTGACGAGGCGGCTTCGCTTGTTGCTCGGACAGTTTCTCGCTCCCAGGGCGTTCGTCCCATTCTTTGAGTAGCTCCTCGACCTTCGGAGCCCAGACTTCCTCCCCTTCCGTGAAATCCTCGTAGGGCAAGCAGTTCTTGCCAACCTCGAAACGTCCCTGGCGCACACGAACGAGCTCGGTCATCATTCCCAACGAGCCAACAGCTGCACCCAAGTCGTGAGCGAAGGAGCGGACGTAGAAGCCAGAAGAGACGGTCATGCTCAGGCGAACTGCAGGCGCTGGACACGGCGGTCCCTCGGTGTCAGGACCTGACGAATGGGTCTGGAGGGCACCGACAGCAGGTTTTGCACGCTTTGGCGGGAGCGACCTCGTAGTGCTCGCCGCTTCCTCAGTGGGCGACTCGTCCCGCTTTCGCTTTGCGCCTATTTCGGTATCGTCCTCATTACTGCCCGCAGCGGCTGTGCCATCCGCAGCACTCACTTCTCCCTGGGCTCCTGCTTCGAGATGGAGCATTCTGTCCGCATAAGCCTTCTCCGCCTTCGCCGCCTGCTCGTTCGGGTACCGGTGCTGGTGTGTTCCGCCCTCCAACCACTCCAGCATCTCCAACTTCTCCACCACAACAGACCTTGCTGGGATCTCTATCGGGGGTGGAATCCCTTCTCGCGCGTACTCATACAGTTTCCTTCCCTTCACCTTGAGCGCACTGAAGATCGGCGGCTTCTGCATGATTTCCCCTCGAAACTTCGACAACGATTCCTCAATCATCTCCTTCGTCACATGCTCGGCGGACTTGGTCGCGACCGTCTTACCCCAGCAGTCGTACGTGTCACTGGCCGCGCCGAACAAGAAGACGGCCTCGTAGGTCTTGGTGCAGTCAAGGAGAGATCCCAAGCTCCTTGTCCCACCGCCGATGCCTAGTGCCAAAACGCCCGTTGCCATGGGGTCCAGCGTCCCTCCGTGACCTATTTTCACTTCTGCCGGTTGTCTAGCCTTTCGACCTCTCTTGCGACCAACTTGGTTTCGCGCTTCCTCGTCTTTGCGCGCTTGCTCACGTTCGATTAAGGGCTGATAGAATCGAGATTTATTGAGAGCGGCTTGCACCTCTCGCACGACCCCAGCGGAGCTCAAATTGGGTGGTTTGTGGACGGCTGTACGGAAGGAAGTAATGTTAGTGGAGCATTGGTAGATGGAGGGAGTAGAACCCTACAGTACCGAAGATGCCTTCGCAGGTTGGAAATGTCGAAGTAGCCATAGTCTGCAGACTAGATATATTCAGACAGCGAAAAATTGAGCCGCCGGTAATCATGAATACTTGGACTGCCCAATGAAGGCGAATAAACGAACGTCAATATTTCTTGTCAAATTTACGGCAATCGAAAAGTGATGAAGTGAGGTGAGGACCTGCAGCTCTTAGCCTCCAGAGCGGCACCAGCCGCCTCCGATTTATCTCCACTTGACCTCCAACGGCTCGAAACATCAAGTACCACGACTCACGCGTAGCACGCGACAAACGCGTTCACGGGAACATCAACACGAAGCATGCGATCGCATCGATACTAATCTATTCATGCATTTCAACCCTATCCACGCGACCACCATGGTATCTCCTAATGCCCTCCCTGAGGAGGACGTCCTCCTCCCCCGCGACCCCTCACTCGACAGCTCCGACGACTGGGCCGAATTCCGTCTCTCAGACGCCATTGTCACTCTTCCGGATGACGAGACCCAGACGCCGGTCAGCCTGTTACTCGCAAGTGAATACTATCCTCTCACTCTCACTGGCCGGCTTGAAGCGCCATCAGCAGAGCTGGCGCAACACTTTATTAAGCCGTCGGCCAAGCGCTTTACCACTGTTGAGATCGCGGAAGTGAGGAGTTTCGCGTACGGCGCATATGAAGATGGAAGCGTCGAACTGTGGGCGGCGGGGAAGGCGGGGTGGTTTGTGATCAAGCCGTCGAGGGCTTATCGTCAAATCTACAATGACATGGTTGAGGCTGTCAACGTGCTATTCTTCGTCGTAGACTCCTATGCGGAGCCGCGGAAAAAAGGGTATCGCAAGAATGGCACGGTCCTTCCGCATTATGGACCGCGGGAGCTGATGGACAAATATGCGAAGGAGTTAGAGATGCCGAATGGATCAGCGCAGGCAGCGCAGCGGATTTACAAGCATCGGAACTTTCTTTTATCAAGTATGCTGGCGGGCAAGGAGGGGATCGCGTGGAGTAGAAACCCACTCTTCACCCATCTTGGCCGCATGTATCCTGATGACCTGGCGGCCATCAAGCAGAGACTCAGTGGACTAGAACCTGCAGGGTCACACACCGCTCGACCTGCATCCTCCTCGGATGGCGCGCCTGAGACTAGCAGTCTCAAGAGGAAACGAGGCCGACCGCCGAAGCACGCTACTCGAGACACATCTTTTGGAACTGAAGAACATGATGGCCATCATGGCGTAGAAGGTGAGACGTCTCATGTAGACATAAGGAGGCCCAATAGCCGCAGACCAGTGGATTTGTCCAAGTATACGGAGCCGCCACCGCGGCGATGTCGGAATGCCGCGAATGAGAAATCGGGTTCTGAAACGCCGAAAGTACACGGTTCCCACACTCCGATCACGCTCAGCGATAGCGAGGACGATGTCTCGTCACAACCCCACCAAGCTCGATCCGGACTCCGGCTGAAACCAAGCAAACCCATCAAAGGCCCATCCAAGGGCCCGGCGAGAAGCGGCAAAGCACCCATGGGCGACCCAGACGACGAAAACGAAGATGAACCAACCTACTCTGCCCCCCTTCCCGCCCGCCGGAAACCCTCCGACCTCAACCCTCCCCGCCGCTGTTCGAGCAAACAAGAAGTCGACGAAGGCATCGACATCCCCACCTCCCCCTCCGACTCCACCCCATCAGCTGTGAAAGTTGAACACACCTCTGCTTCTCCCACGTCAACCAGCGCCGTCCTCCCCCACAACAACCCCGACCACCCCTACAATCACACCGCCGACCCTGTGCAAGCCGACACATGGACCTGCGCGCTCGACGGCTGCACCCACAAGGTCTACGGCGCCTCGGATTCGCCGTCGCAGAAGCTGATCCGCGAGCACTACGCGCTGCACGCGTACGATGACGACGATCGTGTGCGCCTAGTGGCAGGGATGGGTGCATCTGCGCTGCCAGTCACGCACTTGATGGAGCGCGTGAGGAGCCAGGCGAAGCTGGAAGGGTTCCCGGGGAGTCGGGTGGCGGGAACGCGGTTTGGTAGTGTAGGGGCAGGGGAGGGGGAGGGGGTGAAGCAGAGGTATTGATTGGCGTTTAATCGTGCGATTGGCAATTGGTCTCGGAGCAGTGCGATGGGAAAGGAATTGGGCATGATGCACTTCGAGCGTTTGGGATCGGGGTGTTAGGGCAATGCGTGTGTTGAAAAGCCATCATTGTACGTCACCGCGAAAGCGTGGAAGGCAGGATGCGGCGTGGGACGATACCAATGTGTGTGTGAGCTTTTTCTGCGAATGTACGGACGATGCTGCTGTGAAACTTGTTCGGCACCCTCGCATACCTCCTGCCACCGCAGCGTTTCGGCGCGAGATTCAGCACGTGAGAATGCCACATCTCACGTTCGCTTTCGCAGGCGAGTGGAATCTTCCTGTGTCCTTCGACACACTGCGCCTGTAGCGCACCTCACATAGTGCAGCACGGCATCACCGAGCGGACGCAGGGCCAGCAATTAATAACATGTTCTCGCGATCCCCGGGCCGCCCATATGTAGAGAAGTGGTTGTTGCTATTGTCGTGCGAGTTTGCGGCCGAAAGTGCGAAGATTCTTCCGCACCAACACTCGCGCGGGTCGCTTAATCCAGACAAGCAGCAACAGCGTCGCTTCGGGCGCTTGGGAGGCGGGTGTGCCCGTACCTTGGTACCTTGTTCCACACAGCACACGCAACTCCGTGCGCCTCGTCGAAGCTTGGGGTTGTTTTGCTGTTGTCTCTATTTCCGACTGCGCAACAATAACCCCCGTGAATTTTTCTGGAACGAAAGTCTTGTCAAGTTGTCACTGCAAGGTCGTCTCGAGGCACGCGGAAGATCGACATGTTGTCGGACGCGTTCTAGGGCTCGGCAACGGGACCGGACGGCGGACGGCGTTTGCCTTTCCTCTCGTGAGCCTCACCTCATTTGCCAATCCACCAGGCGTTCGACTCCTGACATTTCACCTCCCAGACCCATCAAGATTCGCGGAAGCGGTGTTCGTCCTTTCCCTCGAGTTGAAGATGTCCTGCCCGTCAGCCCAACGTGCACGTCCATGCCCAGGCGTTCGTGCGACCTGCCAAGTGATCCTCGCTTCATTCACCTGGGAGCCCGTTGTTTCAGGTCCTGGCCCCTGCGGCAAGGCGAGAAAAACGGAGTGGGCGCTCGATCGAAAGGGCGTGCAGCGCACCACAGCACGCGCCGCGACTGTGGCGGCCAGTGGGCGCTCGTTCACGTTATATGGCCGCGCGTGCACTGGACTCGAGGCGGTGCCGCCGGCCATGTGGTCGAGCGATCCCCTCACGCACAGTCAGACCTGGGAGTCACAGAAGAATCGCGTGACAGGCTCACCGTGGCCGGTCGACAAGCGACGTGCGTCAACGGTCATCTCCAAACGTCCAATTGTTTCCAGGGCATCCTTGCTCCACGCGCCAGAGGGGACCGGTCGAACCTGGACCTCCCGTTGGGAGTCGCGGCCAACACAGCACATCCTACACCTTCACCGATGCGTCCTTTCTCATACGCCGGGATGGCATTGAGTTCGACAGGAGCGAATTTGCCCACCGCGACTACGTTGTTGGTCGCGACTTTGTCACATGTCCGTGCCGCGGAAGCTGTCGTGTCCTCCCCGTGAAGAGCGCACAAAGGGAGATGTTTTTAGAGGGGTGGGTCCCAGCTTTTTGTTGTTCTCGTCATTCTTCGTCCAACTTCTGTTCTTTTGCCGAACGCACTGTTTGTTGATTCTTTCTGGTCGCTTGTTGCCTCCCGTTATAGCGCGGGTCTCGACTCTGATCTATTGCACTCGCTTGGCTCTTCTAGTCACCACTATCGACACAATCTCTTCTACAATTTGTGCAGCGCAGAGCGTTAGGCATCATCAGCCATTCCCTTCGTTTTTCAAATACATACAACTTTGCAGCTGGTCTACTGCGGGGCAGGCGGACGACTCCACCGCGCTAATACACCCGTTGTCTGAGGCCCTGACCTCTGATAATACTCCCCCTTGACGAAGGACTCTCCGTAACAACTGCCCTCACCACACACTGCAACGGTGGAGCCCGACAGCGTCTTCACGGCCACCACGATCCAGATCTTCTTTCTCCCAAGACTGCAATATATCGATCGCAGCATTGCGGATATTTCGTCGATCCACCGGCAGTCGTCGATCCTGTCCGGATCTTAATTACAGCGATAGCGACACGTTCCTCCTCCTACTCCCAACATCCTAGCATAATGTCACCACGCCTTGGCATTGGAGCAAGACATAAGCACCCGACCACATTCAGCACCTCGAACAAGATGCGAGCTCCCCCCTCAACGCAGCCGACAGACTCAATAGCGAAGCGGCAACTACACACAGACGATGGCCCTCCACCATCACCTGAACCACCGAATATTGTATGGACTTCTGGCACAAGGGCAGCTTCGATCGGGCAATCCCCAGTCTCCGACACCGGAAGCCTTCCATCCCCCAGCAGCTTCCCGAAAAGCTCACGAACCGCCCTGATCGCGACCACTACAGTCGGTGAGCAGATCTATCCCCTGCCTTCTCCGCTTTCTCTGCTAACACCTCATTAGGCGGCACCGTCGTCCTACTTCTCCTCATCTACGCCTTCTGGCGGCGCCGCAAAGGCGCCACCTACTCCGAAATCGTCCGCTTCCGACCCCATTCAGGCACCATGATCCTGCGACCGCACCCCACCGACCCCCAAAAGGCGACCCTCCCGCCCATTTACTGCGAAACCCGCTACTCGATCCGCTCCTCCAAATACACCAACCCCTACC
>JAWXCT010000013.1:0-35351 GCA_034509035.1 Saxispiralis lemnorum
TTGCGACAACCCATTCATCCTCCACCGGCCTCGTGCCGTCCTTCTCCTCGCCCCCCCGCCCACGTCGTGACCCCCCGTCTCCCAAACCATCCACGACGAGTCGCCATGGACTCCGGCGATTCGTCGCCCCGGCAACGGCGTGCCGCTCCTCACATTCGACTGAACTCGAACACCGAAGACCTTCTCGAGCAATCTACACCTGAAGCGCGTAGGCCAACGACCTCGCGATCGCTTACCTCTCCAACATCTCCGTCACGCCCTCCTACCGCGCCATCGCTGTATCAGAACCACACCCCCGCCGAGTCCGCCGAGCTACTCCTACCACCGAGAAAGAGCAGGTCGAGACGATTCCACGATGAAGAGAGCCCAGGGCCTAGCGGATATAGCAGTCGGAGGACTTCAATGGACTCCGCAGGGAGTAGAGACAGCAGATATGGGCCATTCGCATCGCCCTTTGACGATTCGCGCGCGCCGTCCAGGGCGGGCAGTGATGATGACAACGTGAACACGCAAACTGTGAGCGAAAAGTATAACATCCTCCCTTCCGCAGGGCTACTGCTCTTCCCGGAGGACGTGGAGAAGGACGATGCGATGCACACTCCCGACCCCAACGATCGTGAAAAGAGCCAATGGTCAGACTTGTTCAGCCAGAGAGGGCTGCTCAACGTCGGTGCGCTCACGATTCTCACCATCGGGATTCTGATGCTCTTCGTTGGATATCCAATCTTGTGAGTTGGCAACGTCTGATTTCGCACAAAGATGCACAGTGCTGACGCGAGCTTAGAACATTCGTCCAATCCAAAGTCGCCTCGGCATCGACCGATACCTGCGAAAGCGATCCGATTTGTATTCGAGACGACGTGCCGCTCATGAAAAATCTCCGCAGAGGTCTGATTGACCCCGACACGCCGGACAGTGCCAAGGAGAGGAAGGGGGAGAATGGAAAGGTGCAGAAGCTGGCCTTCAGCGACGAGTTTAGCACGGAAGGGAGGACCTTTTACGAGGGCGATGATCCGTTCTTCCAGGGTGTGGACATCTGGTATGGCGTGACGCAGGATTTGGAGTGGTACGACCCAGACGCGATCACGACGGCCAACGGCACGCTCGCGATTCGATTCGACGCCTTCAAGAACCATGGGCTGAATTACCGCTCGGGCATGCTTCAGTCGTGGAATATGCTTTGTTTCAAGGGTGGTTATCTCGAGGCCTCGATCTCACTCCCTGGCCGCGGCGACACAATCGGTTTTTGGCCTGGTTTCTGGGCAATGGGTAATCTTGGCCGACCCGGTTATGCGGCCACCACGGACGGCATGTGGCCCTACAGCTACCACGATGAATGTGATGCCGGCATCACCAAGAACCAGTCCGACCCTGACGGTCTCTCATCTCTTCCCGGCATGAAGCTGCCCGCCTGCACTTGCGATGGCGAGGACCACCCCTCACCTGGCATCAGTCGCAGCGCCCCGGAAATCGATGCTTTGGAAGCCTCTGTGGCGTTTCTCGACCCTCCCGCCAACGCTGGCGTTGGTGATGCATCGCAATCTTTCCAAGTCGCTCCTTTCGACGTCTTCTGGCAGCCAAATTACGACTGGACGGAGGTGTACGACAACAGCATCACCAAGATCAACGCCTATGCGGGAGGCGTCTTCCAGCAGGCCTGCTCTGGCCTAACCTTCCTGAACAACGACTGGTATGACGGCAAGGCGTACCAGACCTATGGCTTCGACTACAAGCCGGGTGATTCGAGCGACGATGCATACGTGGTGTGGAACGTTGGCGATACGAAAACGTGGAAGATGGACCCCAATAGTGTTGGACCCAACGGAAACATCGGCCAGCGAGTTATCCCAGAAGAGCCAATGAGCATCGTTGTCAACTTTGGCATGAGTAATGGATTTTCCGCGCTAAACATGACGGGATTGGAGAGTTTGATTCCGGCGTACATGCGCATCGACTACATCCGCATCTACCAGGATGAGGATGGCGAGATGACGTGTGATCCCACGGGGTACCCGACAGTAGACTACATCGAGAAGCACCCCGAGGCTTACGAGAACTTCAACAAGACGCACTGGTAAGTGATGCTGTCCAGAACTCTGTTCATAGTGCGGTTGCTAACGATGGTATGCAGGGAGGACATCGGCCACGATTTCCCCAAGAACACCTATCTGCACGAGTGTGACGCCGACAGCTCTTCATCGAAGAACAGATTCGCAAAGCGGGATTTCAAAGCCGGGCAGTCTGGCAAGAAACAGGCAAAGAGGTCCTGGGTTCCAACGTGGGGCTCATAGTCGCTCGACCATTCACGGCGGTGAATCTATGGAGGCGTGATAGGGGCCAAAGTCGCAGAGATCCTACGAGAATCGCAGCCATCGGTAGCGAATACCGCGCACGACGCAAAATGAGGACCCCAGGACCCCTCGCTGCGAGGAAAACAGCTCCGAAGACGCCACCGCTCCTCTTTGGGTACGATCGGAGCGACATCGATATCTGGCACTCTATCAACATTGATATCGAGCGAGACGCTTCCGGTCCGCACTTCTGATCCAATCTCACCGAGTTGAGCCTGGCGCAGCTTGCGTTCTCCCGCAGCGATGATTGTATCCGCGCGAAAACCACGACAGTCTCTCCAATGTTCAGCACTCTCTGATGTAGGATGGCTGACCTTTTCGTATTCGGCGTTTGAGTGATTGGTGGGGATTGGCCATAGACATACGTTTAGAGATACCTACACCGCGGTTTCGCACGGCTTTTGTGGAATACGGGACGAATTAGACGCGGCGTTCTTCATGCTTTTCTCGGCGACGTTCACGCGTTGGCGTTGGGGGTGAAGGGGGTGGGCTGTTAGATTTGTGTGTAGATGTCGAGGTCGTCCAGGTTCCTGTGGTCCTGATGAAGCGATTCTGTCTTGTCAGCACCTTTCAGTCGCAGCACATCTAGTTTAGAATGTTCAATTAACAATCTGGATGCTATTCTGTGGAGTGTGCAGTACCTACAAGGCTGGCAACTCCAAGCAAGCGCCTAGACGTGAACTTCTCGGCCTTGCAAGCACTCGAATTTATCCTGTCCACTTTCCTCGTCGACCTTGCAAGAACTCTGCACGCACCTCATCTGTCGCCCATTATGGCTTCTTCATCATACCTTCATCAAAGTTGCAGCTCTTCGACGAGCGCAAAGCGCGCCGTGTCAAGGCAAATGACGAGACGAAAGGCCGCAGCGATCCTTCGGCTGTTGAATTCGCCTTGCGTAATGGATCTTGCGTGCCCGGACAAACGTTCTGATCGCTAGTGCAGCAGCTCTAGTCGAGATGCTCATTCGCATCACCACCTCGAACACTTTCAACGCAAATCGGTGAAAGACCATTCTGCATGCTCCTTTCCTTTTCCTCGCGTCTCTCTCGTTCTCATGCCCTAGGAGCTCCCCTCTCCCATCCGCCACCATGCCCTCTCGCCACAACAGCAAGCTCTTCCGCCCCCTCCCCCTCGGCGCCCACACCCTCTCCTCCCGCCTCATCATGGCTCCGCTAACCCGCTACCGCGCCTCGGCCACCCACGTTCCACACCCCTTCGTCAAAGACTACTACGCCCAACGCGCCTGCGTCCCAGGCACCCTCCTCATCACCGAAGCGACGCCCGTCAGCCCCCGCGCCGGCGGCTACGAGCACGTGCCGGGGATCTGGAGCGCGGAACAGATCGCGGGATGGAAAGAGGTCGTCGACGCTGTGCACGCGACAGGCGGGAGGATTTTCTTGCAGCTGTGGGCGTTGGGGCGGACGGCAAACCCGGCGGTGCTGGCGAAGGTAGGGGCAGAGGTGGTGAGTTCGTCGGCGGTGGAGATGGCCGACGAGGCGCCGGTGCCGAGGGCGATGACCGATGAAGAGTGCTGGGGGTTGGTGGGGGAGTTTGCCACGGGTGCGCGGAATGCGGTGGAGGGAGCGGGGTTTGATGGGGTTGGTGAGTTTGAGGTTTCGAAGAACGCGAATGATCTCTAAAGCTGATTGATGGCAGAGATTCACGGCGCCAATGGGTATCTGATCGACCAATTTATCCAGGACGTTGTGAACAAGCGGGACGACGCGTGGGGCGGCAGCATTGAGAAGCGCTCGAGATTCGCGCTGGAGGTGGCGAAAGCCGTGGTCGAGGCCGTAGGGGCAGACAAGACGGGCATCCGCCTGAGTCCCTGGAGCACATTTCAAGGCATGAAGATGGCGGATCCCATTCCACAGTTCTCGCACCTGATTCGTGGGTTGAAAGAGATGAAGCTAGCCTACGTGCACTTAGTCGAATCGCGTTCTTCCGGAAACGCAGATGTCGAGCCTACAGAGAAGAACGACCCCTTCATCGAGATCTGGGTGGGAACGTCGCCGATTTTCCTTGCAGGCGGTTTCACTGCGGACGCGGCGCAGCGGGCTGTGGACGAGGAGTATTCCAATAAAGACGTCGCAGTGGTGTTTGGACGGCACTTCATTGCGAACCCTGATTTGGTGTACAGGGTGAAGGAGGGCATCGACTTCCAGCCATGGGACTCGAGTACATTTTACACGGCAGAGAAAAAAGAGGGATACGTGGATTACCCGTACTCAAACGAATGGGAGCAGTCGGTGCTCTGAGCTGATCTCCTTGTCAGCGCCAGCAGCGACAATTTCAAATAGATAGACGCACCGGCATCGGCGGCTGTGTAGATAGGAGATCTATACACCACTTGTCTACCACGCTCAGCTCAATTCTCAGCCTCACTCCGCCTCCGACACCTTCTTCCCGCCAATCCACGTCTGCAACACGTTCCCTGCATCGTCCAAAACGAGGAAATCTGCCCTCTGCCCGGTCTTCAGCTTGCCCCTCTTCGTCTCGCCCATGAAGTCCGCCACATTCTCGGTCACGCACCTCACTGCCTCCGCCACACCACATCCAGACCACTGGATCATGTTTCTGACACATTCGCCAAGGCCGGCGCAGCCTCCAATCAGCGTCTCAGTCCCTTCAATGACCACGCGCGAGCCAATCTTGGCCTGCGGATGCGGGATCTGCGCGTGGCCATGATAGGTGCCGTCGGGCAGGCCGGCGAGCTCGATCGAGTCGGTGATGAAGATGCATTTGCGAGGTGAGGCGCGGAATAGCATCGTCGCCACCGAGGGATGCAGGTGGTTGCCATCAGGGATAATTGTGAAGAAGGGATTCCCACGGGAGGTGGTGGATGGGGCGGCGGTGATTAGACCTGCGAGGCCAGGATCGCGGTGGTGGAGGGGTGCCATGGCGTTGAGAGTGTGTGTCAAGCATGTCGCGCCGGACTCGAGAGCCGCAAGGCCCGAGGCATAGGAAGCTGTCGAGTGGCCGAGGGAAACGCGGATTGAGTGCGAAGCGAGGCTGGAGACAAGGCTGGGGGCGTTTGGGAGCTCTGGGGCTAGTGTGACGAGCTTGAGAGTATCGTTGGAATTACCAGAGGCACCGTAGACCTCAACTGGTGGCGTGGATGGCTGGTGGAAGAGCGAGTTGTTGTGCGCGCCCTTCTTGCTGGGGTGGAGATATGGGCCTTCGGCGTGGGCGCCTAGCAGAGACGCTCCGTTTTCGATCTCACGGGGCGCGAGCCAAGGTAGTATCTACTGGCTTCGCGTGAGCCCGCCATTGTCACAACGAGAGCGAGGGACTGGTGCAGACTCACCTTCTTGAACTCACCGCTCGCCACCGTTGGGACTGTACCCCAAAACCCTGTAACGCCTTGGCTTGGGAGATATCTGGCGATCTCATCTACTTTTCCGGCATACTGCTGCTCGTTCTGGAAGTTGGTGAAGTGGAAGCCTCGCATGCCATTCGTGTGCAAGTCGAGAAAGCCGGGGGCAACGATTGCGCCCTCCAAATCCACTGCATCGCCTCCTATATAGCCGGTCTTGTGAAGAATCTCGCCCGTGTGGTCGGAGACGACCAATTGCTCTCCCTCGACTAGCTCGCCATTGCGGCAGAGGCGACAGTTGAGGAAGGTGGTGAACCAGCCGGACATGGCGAGTCGAGCTTTTCAAGTCTAGACAAGGAGATGGAAACAATATACCTTGATAACAATGGACAGAAAGATCGACCTACGCTGCAGCCACACGTGTTGGACGTCACGGCTTGGGGACCACGGCTGGACCTGGTTCGCTCGCTGCGGGGCGGATCCACACGCGTCGAGCTACGGCATGAATTCTGGTACCGTACCGTGTGTGCCTCTACCTGCGGGTGTGTTGACAGTTGGCCGGAGGGGATAACTGCTGAACACTCCGTTCGGGGTAAAGCGTATGTGTTTTCGAACGGTGATGCCTGTATCGACACCACCTCATCTAGGGTGGACGGACACCTCATCTAGGATGGATGAATTGGCAAGCGAAAAGGACCAAGTGTCGTCCAGAATAGCGTGGGCGATCGGATCTAAGAGATCGCCGGGGCAGGACACCTCGCCTAGAAGGCCAATGACGTCGAGGCGTCAGGTTGTTGCTAGCAAACACACCATCCGCCGGTGCGCCCCTCGTCCGCCGCGACACGCTCCTGCGTAATGCTGTTGATCTCTCCCACCTCCCCCACCTGCCTCCCGTGGCCTGCTTTTCACGTCTTGTCCCAGGTCCTCCGTCCTCATCTTCACTTCTGCTGCCCACCCCTCATCGTCATCCTCGACTCGTGATTTTGCATTGAAACGGACGGCGCTTGAGCACGGATCGACCCCGCAGGCCGTGACGGCAGATCGAGCCGCGGATATTGACCAAGACCTGCTCCACCGACCATAGCTATCCCTGCACCCACTTCTCACGCACCATGGCCGACAACAAGAACGAAGCTCAGGGCGGCGAGGAGGCCCATTCGCAGCCCCCCAACGTCGATCGTCAGCAGCAAGGAAGTGGTCCGGGCGGAGCATACAGCGGCAAGAACAAGATCCCCAACATCAATGAGTTCATCGCACGTCTCGACAAGGACAAGAAGGATCGCGACAAGGCGATAGACGACTACAAGAAAAAGTACCCCAACCAGACGGTCGGCGAGGGCGGCGGCGACGTGCAAGAACACAAGAATGCGCTCAAGGCGGGGGAGAATCAGCAGAAGGTGACGGACCCCACCACAGGGAAAGAGGTGGTGATCGAGGACGTCAATTCAGAGTACACGGAGAACGTCAAGAACCCCATTCTGAGTGTGCCCAACGCCAATCTGGGCAAGGAGACGACGGCAAAGACGGATCCCAGCCAGTCGAACCCGGAGTACAAGGAGCAGCAAGACATCACGGCCCCGCCTGATCCTGTACAGGAAGGGAGCACGTCTGACGTGCCTATTCACGGCGAGAAGACCAACATTCTCTTCCATCCCACGCCATCCGTCAGTTACGAGCCGACATTCCAGAGGCTGGAACAGCGAGGACAATGGCTCGTCGCGGGTGTCTTCTTCGGCATTATTATCATCGGCCGGGCCTTTGGCGGGAGGTACATTGGCATCATTCCCCTCGCCATGTGCATTAGCTCTGGTATCTGGCTTTGGGTGAAGGAAGTCGTACGTTCGGGCCGTGAAGTGGAGTGGGATAGCGAGAAGGTGCGCGGCCGCACGGCGACTGCCAACTTGCTCCCGGAGAGTATGGAGTGGATGAACACACTTCTCGGCATCGTGTGGGGCTTGGTGAACCCGGATATGTTCGCTGCCGTCGCCGACACGCTTGAAGATGTCATGCAGGCCTCGGTCCCGGGAATTATCGAAAATGTCAGAGTCGCAGAGATCAACCAAGGCTCTAACCCCATCCGCATTTTGAGCTTGAGAGCTTTGCCCGACTCGGAGGACCAGGTGCAGCAGATGAAGGAGGTCATTCACGAGGAGAACAAGAAGACCAAGGATCCTCAAGAAGCGGCCGCAGACGAAGAAGGCGGCGACTATTACAACTTGGAGATCTCTTTTGCGTACCACGCGCAGCCCTCCGGAAAGCGCGCAAGCGACAAGGCGAGGAACATGCACATGCAGCTCGTCTTCTACCTTGGTATCAAGGGTCTATTCGGCGTGCCTTTGCCCATCTTCGTTGAACTGCAAAGCCTCGTCGGCACCGTCCGTCTGCGACTTGCCATGACACCGGAGCCGCCCTTCCTCAAGACGCTGACTTTTACTCTTATGGGGACGCCGCACGTACAAGCTGGGTGTATTCCCATGCTCGAAAAGGGAGTCAATATCCTCAACCTGCCGCTCATCTCGCAATTCGTCAACTACGCCATTGGTGCGGCCGCCAGCATGTACGTCGCGCCCAAGAGCATGAGTCTCGACATGCGCGCCATGCTTCAGGGCGATGACATCACAAAGGACGTGCAGGCCCTCGGTGTGTTGTGGATCAGAATTCACAAGGCTGTGGGTTTGAGCAAGCAAGACGCTCGCGGGAGCACGTGGGGTGGCAGTGACCCATACATCACTCTGACTTTCAGCAAATACGGCAAGCCCATGTACTGCACGCGCGTCATCACGGACGATCTGAACCCCGTATGGGAGGAGACGACGGCGCTGCTCGTTACGACCGATCTCATCAAGGCCGATGAGAACTTATCTGTCGAGCTGTGGGATTCTGACCGGCACTCGGCAGACGACATTGTTGGCAAGGTCGAGCTTAGCATGCAGAAGATGATTCAGCACCCAGGCAAGATGTACCCGCAAGTTTCGAAACTCGCCGGCATGGACGAAGGATCCGAAATGCCCGGTGAGCTACACTGGGAGGTCGGATACTTTGGCAAGCCTCAGTTCCGACCGGCGCTGAGGACGGATGGCAAGGATAAGAACCTGCCGCCGAGTCTGCGAGACAAACCCGAGTTGCAGGATGAGAAGGGCGTGACCAACAACCAGACAGACGATGCAGTGCAGCACACTCCTCCGGACCCGCTGTGGCCCAGCGGTGTGTGCAGTGTCATTGTGCACCAGATCGTCAACCTCGAGCTCGATAACATCAAAGGCTCAGACGGCAACAGAAAGGGCAAAGAGTTTGAGCCCGCCAAGCCGTACGGCGAGGCCACCGAGGAGCAAGGGCGAGACCTCCCGACCAGCTATGCCACCATCCTGTTCAATGATCAACTGGTGTACCGCACTCGTGCAAAGGCCGTGACCAGCAAGCCCATCTTCAACGCTGGTACCGAGCGGTTTATTCGCGACTGGCGGAGTGCGATTGTCACTGTGACCATTCGCGACAGCAGGAATCGTGAGCACGACCCAATTCTGGGCGTCGTCCCGCTGAAGCTCAGCGACATCTTGGAGACAAGCTCGCAGAAGACCTCATGGTACCCGCTCGACGGTGGCATCGGCTTCGGCCGAGTCCGCATCTCGCTGCTGTTCCGCTCAGTCGAGACGCGTCTGCCTCCACAGCAGTTGGGCTGGGACGTGGGCACGTTCATGTTCAGCGGCGACCGAGCAGAAGCCAGAAATTTTGCGCACCACGCCAAGATCAAGATGAGAACCGGTGGTTCGATTGGTAAGATCTCTCGGACTTCCTGCCACGCAATGAAGGAGGACGGCAAACAGGGGTATTACTGGGACCTCGCGCATAACCGCCAGCAGAGCGAGGAGTTGCAAGGTGGGCGCATCAAGCTGCCTGTCAAATACCGCTATCGCAGCCCGGTCGTCTTTGAATTCCATGTCGCCAACAAACGTAAGGCCAGCGCTTATGCGGTGCTATGGCTCAACACGTTGATTGACAATGAAGACGTGGAACTCGATCTGCCCATCTGGAAGACCAAGGCGCCGGCGAGGCTGGTGCAGAACTACATCACGGCAGAGATGGTGGATGCGGTGAAGCAAGGCCAGACCGATTCGATGCCAGGGCTCGAAGACATTGAAGAAATTGGTCGCTTCGTCTTTAGCGGTCACTTCCAAGCCGGCATGGACGAAAGCCACGAAGCCTTTGTAGCCGACAGCGACAGTCGGGAGACTTTTGAAACTTGGGAGGCCTGCCGCGCTGAGGGTGTACGCAGCCACGTTGTCGAGAAGGAGCTTCCTGAGCGTGTCAGCAACCTGCATGACGAATCCATCGGCCAAGGGCGTGACGTGCTCAAAGCTGCACCGGATGAGGAGAAGCAAAAGTGGCTCAGCAAGCAGGGCACGGACTGGTCCGGTGCTTTTGGGGACGACCCGGCGCGTTTCATGGACACAAAGGGCCGTAAGAAGCGCGAACCCGGAGTGGATAATCCACTGGCCGACCATGAGCGCGATCAGCTGGTCGTCAACGAGGACGAAGACTATTACAACAACAACACCGACAACACCGATGCCAACGATTCCGATTCCGATCTCGGCATCCAGGACGCCGAGTCGTCGGGGCGGAAGTCGTCAGGCTCTGCTCGCACGGCTGACACGCAGGCGAGCGGGTGGACGGCGGGGACCAACGACACAACCAACACGTCGAACAGTAAGAGCGTCAACAAGCAGAACAAGAAGACCGAGGAGCGGAAGCAGCGGGGCATGATGCAGTGGAAGCCCGCCCGGAATCTCAAGTTTGCCAAGGACCAGGGAATCATCGGCGCCAGAAAATTCAAGGGGAAGATCACCGGCGGGTTGGAGGGTCGGCAGCCGGGTGTGGAGACGGAGACGGGTTGATCTTCGTTTGAGGACTCTCGACAATGGCATTGGGCTGGCAGGAGTCACGGCGAGAGATAGCGGCATAGTGTTTCTTTTTCCGCGCCGAGATCCAAACACTTTTTCCTACTCGACCGAAAGGCCGTCACAACTTTTTCAGTCCTTGTGTCGATGGCGTACCTGCGCAATCTTCGCCGTACGACAATGCGTGGACCTCACGGCCGCATAAGGGGGATCGTGGCCTCTCGCTTTACTGGCGAGATTGTATGTCAGCGACACAGGATTGCATCTCCGACGATGTCCTTAGCCCTCGTGCTGGATAGCGCGCGTGCGCGAATTCTCCATCGTCCCGCTACGCGTGTGGGTGTTGGCTACATTTGTGGTTCCCACCTTGTGCTTCACTGGTGAGATCGTCCATCGGCGGCACGCTACTCGACCTCGAACCATTTGTTAAGGCACGGTCCCGGATGCGCCTTCTCCGCCGTCTGACCACGTGTGGAGGTCGCGGCCGCATACGGGGCAGGGGGTCTCTCGCTTTACGGGCGAGGTTGAAGTGAGAAATTGTTAAATACCACTCGCTACTTCATGCTCAGCCGCTTCATCATGTGTTCGGCTTCACCCGCTTTCGACTTCCAGTATTCACTTATTCTGGTGCTCTCGTAGACCATCGCCTTCACCTCTGCCTCGACACGAAAATGGAAAACCCGGCACAACTGCCACCTCCATGGCAGGCAGGGGCAGACGCGCGACTCGTGCCTGTCTCCTCGGTCAGCAAGACGCGAAACCGGCACGGCTGCCTGGGCACGCTGAGGTCGCGCCTTCCAGACCTTGCCTCACAGCATCAGCATCAGCATCAGCACTCTGGCCCCCGGGACCTCGTTATCGTCGTCTGCTCGTGCATCATCACCACCGAAGAGCACGGTCTGTTACCTGATTCTTGGTATCATGCAGGGTTCGAAATCGCAGGCCAGCGAGCTCGAGCTGGATATGGGAACGTTCGCCTTTGGCGGGTGGCAAGTCACTCGATTGAGTCAACAGCATTGCAAGAAGAGGACGGAAGAAAAGCGCCGTACGCTCGTGAGCGCCTTGGAGACTCTGCAGTTGGATCCATACGTGCATCAAAGCCAGAAATTCTCGCAACACGGACAGATCCATGGGGAACAAAGAGTGAGTCGACGGCGTTGGTTGGTAACCTTGTTTCTGCCGCGCTGCTGACATTGCCCATAGAGCTGCAGCCTCAGCTGGCCACACCTTCTTCTTCTTGCTAGCAACATGTGCGACATGTGAGCCGGCCTCGCTCTTCGACTTAGGCGCAATGCTCTTATCATCCATGCTGTGTATCCCTGCAACTCGCGCAGATCACGTCAGCGTTCTGAGCACACCACCTACTGCTCGCTGCATTTTCATCGCAAAATTGACTTCCGGCCTTTTTCATGTCGGACTGTGACGCCGCTTTGTTTGATCCCTACATCATACGGTCCAGCTCTGCACCGCTCGGTTTGCGTTATACGCAGTAGTTCCAAATTCGCGAAATGGCAGTGCATGTCGTTGTTATGGAGTGATGTTCCAACGAGAGAGAATTGCAAATGGATTTCTTCTAGAAAGGAATGAGGTCTGAATGGCTCGGATCCTACGACGCCTGGAAATCTGGAAACCGGTGATAGACATCAGATTTGAATAGACGGCGACCACACTTTTGAACGTCTGGCCGCATTGAGTGATCACTGACAAAATCGGTGTATTTTGACCGGCCCGGGAAGGTCAAGCGAAGGTCAAGCGAGCAGGTCCCACTCCACGTGGTGGGCAGGAGTCTTGGGGCACGTGGTTCCGTCGTTTCGCTATTTATGTGGGTTTCCGTCGGGGTTGTACGCTGCACGACCGCTTGAGAACCCAGACAAAATATTGACCCTACTTTGCCCCGATTGTTGAAGTCGAGACGGAGTCAGATTCATTCCACCTTTCGGGCCCTCGTCTACAAAAGAGCCGCTGTGTAAGCAGTGTGATCCGAGCTCTTCAGACATTCGCGATATCTCAGAAAGACCCAGCTAATTACCTTGACGTGAAACTTTTGATGCATTCAAGGCGGGTTGGCCCTAGACAAGGTCTTGCAGTGACCGAAATTGCGCACGAGCACGGTCTCACTTATCGAGCAACTCTTGATCACTAGACACTTACCTCATCAACTGCCCGCGTCTCCTGCTTGCCCAACTGAACCTCTTCTTGGCTATCCACTCGGGACCTTCCACCACTCCTCGAACAAAAGTCTACTGCTCCCTTGTGTTGCTCAATCGTTGCTTGCTTGCCCTCTCAATTCACTTGTATCACCAGCGAGATGGTATTCATACCGAAAGTTCCCACGCATCTTCTCAAGGCATATCTTACCGCGGGCTTGTCGGGAGCCGAACTCGACAATGTCCATAAGGCCTTCGAACGCGGCTCATGCGCACAGATTCAAGCAAAGAATGAGTTGTACATTGAAGACGTCAAAGCGCATAAAGAACAATCGCTTCCTGAGATCCGACGCGCCGAAGACCAAGCTGGCCGCTCTGGTCCATTCGCGGTCATCGATGCCAACACCCCTCATGACGGCGCGTTATGGTACGTCAACGGTTTTGCCGACGAGACCGACGTGAGAGACGGACTGGCAACGTCCACAGATGTGTTGTGGAAGTCGCGCATCAAAATTGAATGCGTGTCTCCGGAGTTCTCTCTGCGCGACATCGGCGAGGGCGACGTTCGGGACCAGCTTGACGGTTGCGGCGTTGTATTTCCAGTGTCTGTCGATTACCAGCAGCCACGGATATTTGAGATGCCGGGATGGGAGGACGAGGAAAACAATGTCACCGTTTGGCTGACTGCTGAGCCGGACGAGCTTGAAGAGTCCACAGATCTTGAGCTGAGGTCCAGGTTTATACTAGGTGAAGGCTATCCGGAGATCGTAGGACGATTGAAGGACTTCGTGGCGAAGACTTTCGGGGTAATCAATGAGTGGACCATCCCAACAGATGCGAGACCAAGGGAGTTGCCTGACGGGACCACCAAAGAATTCCCAAGAGGCAGTAGAATTTTGCAGATGCGTCTGGATCCTGATCATCCCCGCCCGCCCTACAAAAGGCCAGAGGGATCGATATGAAGAGAAGATCTAGAATAGACTCGAGAGAGCTCCCAAGGTCGCCTTCGCTTAAGACGCAAAGGAGCCCAGCTGCTGAGGTGCACTTTCTCACTCAGGTGCTGTGCGACAGGAGCCTTCATTGTCCAATCAGTCAGCAGGATGCCGAGTGTCCGTCTAGAAGTCTTCAAATGAGAACATCCGTGGTATCACCTTCACGTGTTTGATAGTTTTCCTGAGATGCTTGCCCACTCTCCGAAGTTGCTCCTCGGGCCTCGGCCTACTGTAGGCCTTGCAATGCTTCTACAATGCTTCCGGGTGGGTACCCCGCGTCGCCGCACGTTGCTTTGGACCGCCTGTTCGTGGGAGTGTCTTCATCACCGTACTCATGTCCTGCAAGCTTTCCTTGACGGGGCGCCACTATGGCGAAAATGAATTTCAAGCACCAGCCTGTCCTAGTACGCACAGTGTGCATCTATCTCGGAGTACTTCTCGCAATCGTCATCTACAGTCGCGCGTTCTGGTATCGCGATCCATACGGCGTTTTCTTTGACAAGAAAAGGGCCTACCGTCGCGACTACACTCTTCAGCGCGAGGCTGAAGCCATAGATGTGGTTGACAGAGCTGAGAGCGATGACGCTCTTACTGACCGCACGGGAAGGACATCGAATGCCGAGCTCTGCATTGCAATTCCATCGCCCCTTCGTCAAGGAGTCGACCGGCAATATGTTGAAGTGAGTTTCATCTGCCTTTCCAGTCTACGTTCCTAATGGCGAACTAACGACGATAGCCATGCATTGGCAGCATCCTGGCCAACCTGACGAAGCGTGAGAGAGATGACGTGTCCATCAACGTGCTCTTCACCACAGCGACCCCAGAGCGGCATCCCACGTTCCACGCTCCGTGGTTACCAAAACTGGTTGATAGTGTTTGGCACTACGAATCAACACAGGAAAACTTCTCGCCGGAGGCAGCGAAGAGGGGGGTCCGCCTCGAGCAGGACGGTGATATCAGAAGCAAATCCAATATCGACTACAGTCTCGCACTGGAACGCTGCCTCATGGTCTCAAACGCACCATACATTCTCGTACTGGAGGATGACACGATCTTGGCTGACAGCTGGCTCCCGCGCACTCTACTCAATCTGCACCATTTAGAGAACGAGCACTATCTCAAGTCGGAACGGGACTGGTTGTTTCTACGCCTCTTCGCAATCGAAAAGTACACAGGTTGGATCTCGGACCGCATAGGGGGAAACAACGAGCTTCTCATCGTTGGCATGATAGATGCCGTGCTTCTGCTTATATGGCGTCTCTGTCACAGGACATCTCACAAAACGGAGACGCTCGTGGATTATGCGAGTTTGGTATTCATCACGACTATCGCCGTACCCTCGTTCGTGGTGCTGTTCTTCCGCATTGGCAAGTTCAATCTGTTCGGCCCAAGCCCTGGCCTGCGACCTCAACAGCTTGGTTGTTGCTCTCAGGCCCTTGTCTTCAATCGTCGACAGGTGCAAGGGCTGCTTTCAGTCGTCAGAAAGCTCGGAGACAGCTCGCCGTACGATCTAGCTACACTAGCCTACGCTGAAAGGCAGTCACTGATGCTGTGGGCGAACTATCCGATGGTGGCACAGCACATTGGAATGAAGACGGCCACTTTTACTACGGAAAGCGACGCGCAGGCTATCTGGAGCATGGCCTACGAGGATCTCAATGCTCAAGAACTGGCTAAAGCTCATCAATCTATGGTGGAGCAGCTCTACGGGCTCACGGAGCTTGTGGGCGTCTGACAGTATCTCCACGTGAAGTAATCCTAATGTTGTTCTTTGCCAGCCTGACTGCCGCAGGCCAGACTCCATCCTCGAGACAATGTCCCTCGTCCACTCTTTTCTCAATCAGCCAACGACAATTTGAACGGATGACCCTCCAAATACTCTTCCAGCGACGTCAATCTCCCACCCGCATGCCCCTGCGATCGAATAATCAGCTTCTCTGACGCCGGCCCAAACATTCCAAACTCCTCGAAGAAACTAAACGCCGGGGGCCAGACGTCTTTCCCGAACGGCAGACTGTCGCGAAACTCGTCCACAGATTTCTGTCGGTATCGTACACTCTTCCCAGTCGTCTTGGAAATCACAGCCGCCACCTCCTCCATGCTGTACGATCCCGCTGCACCGCACAGCGTCTCGCCCTCGAACTTTGCTCGATCCGCCATCATGGCGCCCACGAACTTCCCGGTATCAGCCGCAGCGTCGACCAACGAAATCCGCGACGTCGGCGCCAGATGCAAGCCAAACACCCAGCTGTCGTCACCCGTCGGCCGAGGTACGACAAAGGGAGCAGCCAGGAAGCTCTGCATATAGAAGGACGGGGCGTAGAAGGCGCTCCGGATGGGCTGGCCACGGATGTACTGCTCGACCCTGGCCTTGGCTTCGAGCTCGTGGATGTTGTTGTATTTCCCTCCGGAGATCTGCGCGGGTGACGGCAGCGTGCTGAAGACGAGGTACTCGACGCCTTGGGCTATGGCTGCGTCGGTCATGGCCTTGCCGTTGGCGTATTCGGTCTCGGCGTCCTCGGATGTGAAGGAGGAGAGCAGGAGGGCGAAGACCACATTGACCCCTTTCAGTGCGTCGTTCAGCGAAGATGGGTTGGAGAGATCACCGTGGACGACCAAGACATTCCTCTTCTTCAGCGCTTCGGCTTTGGCAGAATCCACATCGCGAACGATGGCTCGAATCGTGTATTTGTGAGACAGCTCTGGATCGTTCACGACATGGTCGATGACAGACTTTCCCTGTGTACCAGTTGCCCCGAAAACCGCGAGGACCTCCGCCATGTCGTGCGTGGGAGTCGAGCTCTGAGGTGTGAATGAAATCGCATCTGAAAGGAGATTCACTTTAAGTAGGACCGGGAGGGGTCAGCCAAGTACTGTCTTCAGCTACTTTGACTATGTGCTGGCATGCGCCGATGTACATAAATGGGTGCATGCCATGTGGTTCCTACCAGTCCAAATTCTAGAACATCTCGCTTGTCGCTCGCTTCTGCAGACCGCGTCGATTAGAAGGCGCTGTCGCAGTATCGCGAAGCGCAATACGCGCCAAATTAAAAGGGACAGGCCTCGCAGTCGTTCGTAGACTCACCAAGCCAAAAGCTCAGAATTTTTTGTTGGCGCGATTGTCGAGGAAAAGTGTAAAAACGGCACCATTCAAGCATTTTCGACCACCAGCGACATCGTCAAGAGATCCTGATTGGTGTTCACGCATCGTTATGTTTCTTCAATCTCTCCAAAGGCTCGCGATGGACGAGTTGGCACGCTCTCGTACTGCCGCCTCAGTCGATTGTTTGGTAACCTGTTCTGCGGAGACACGTTCGGTGGGGTTCGAAACGAGTGCGCAGCGAAGCGCACTAATCTCTTCTTCTCGCAGTAAATCCAGATGACGGTGGTCCAGCTCTACTACGCGCTGCACCAGTGGCTTCACAATCGAGAATGAATTGGACCGTCTATCCCGAACGCCACGCTAAATCCCGACTCCACACTACCCTCATCTCGTCGCCCTCATCTCCTGCTGCCCATCAGTCCCCTCCACTTTCCCAGCCTCCCGAAACACTGCCGTCATAGCCTCCTCTAGAATCTTCATCCCCGCCTCAATCTCCGCCTCCTCAATAATCAGCGGCGGCACGATCCTCAGCGTGTTCGTCCCGCACGTAATAACCAGAAGCCCCCTCTCACGCGCCGCCGTGATGACGGGAGTCGGATCCGCGTTGAGCTGGATGCCCAGAATCAGCCCGCGGCCGCGCACCTCCTGCGCGACGTCCGGGAATTGCTCGTGCAGGCGAACAAAGTGCTTGCGGAACAAGGCTTCCTTCTGCACGACGCCTGCCTGCAGCTCCGGCGCCGACAGGCGGGTGACAATGTTGTGCGCCAGGCGACATCCGAGCGGGTTCCCGCCAAAAGTCGTGCCGTGGTCACCGGTGACGATCTTGCTCGAGACTTCATCCGTGACGAGCGTGGCACCTATGGGGAAGCCGTTGCCAAGCGCTTTTGCCGTACTTAGGATGTCCGGGTGTGCTTCTAGGGGCAGGTCGCCGTGGGCCCAGAGCTTGCCTGTACGAGAAAGGCCGCACTGGATTTCGTCGTAGATGAGAACGGCGCCGACCTCGGTGCAGCGTTTGCGGAGGGCGAGGAGGAACTCGTGGCTAGCGACATTCACGCCGCCTTCGCCTTGAATCGGCTCGATGATGACGCCGCATGTGTTCTCTGTCACCAGCTCGTTGATTCCATTGAGGTCATTGTACGTGCCGTATTTGCAGCCCGGCAGCATTGGCGCGAACGGTGTCTGGTATTTGGGGTTCGGCGTCGCAGACAGTGCGCCCATTGTCCGGCCATGGAAAGATCCGTTGAAGCTGACCAGCTCATGCTTGCTTCCGTCCGGCTGTTGTACGCGTCCGCACTTCCTCGCAAATTTGATGGCCGCCTCATTCGCCTCACTTCCCGAATTGCAGATGAACGCCTTGCCAACATCTTTCATAGCCCCTGATTCTCTCGTCTTCTCCACCAAGAGTCTGCTCAGCGCCCCAATCCACGGGTTGTAGTACAGATTCGAGCTGTGCACCAGCGTCTGCGATTGCTGGTACAATATCTGGCTCATCTCCGGGTCGCAGTGGCCCAGCGCATTGACGGCGATGCCGGCGGTGAAGTCCAGGTACTGCCTGTTCTCGATGTCGTAGAGGTAGCAGCCCTCACCTTTCTCAAAGACGGGCGGGGGGCGAACGTATGTCGGGACCATGAACGGGGACTGAGACTGGACGAGGCGGGCGGTTTGGGAGTCGGAAGGGGGGTCGGGAGTCGCGAGCTTTGCTTCTTTCTGCGGTTGCATTGTCAGTATTGCGATTAGGGAGACCTTGACTGACAATCACCTCAATCGCGTCCCTCACGCTCGCCGGCAGGCTGGACGATGCAGTCGCGGCCGACGCATAGCATCTCTTTTTTGTCGAGTGCACCAGGCAGCTTTGTTGGCGTAAGACAGCGCCAATGCGCTTGCTACACGTGCGAACGGACATGGTGGTTACGCCAGGAAGTGCTGCAGGATGTGTTGAGCGCACAAGAAAGGTGAATGACACGAAGGTTGGGCGCCTCTTGAGGAACATTGACAAGGCTCGGGTCGCCGAAACGAAAAAGTCCGATGTCGGCTGCCGCTGCGCAACACAAATCCACTGTGAATCGATACTCCTCACGACACGCAAACTCGACGATCATCAATCACCTCACTTAAACTTTGAAACATGCTTCGGACGTGGTTGGAACATTGATTTTGACAGCTCCGACTGCAGCGCTTGAGTGTCCGGTGCAAAACTCTAGCCAAAAGTATCCAACGCGTTGAAATCAACGTCGGCTGCAAGTCGTCACCAAGGCGCAAACGATCGAGGCATGGACAGGGACTGAACTTACAGAATGGAAACGCGTCCAGCTGCGCCCACAGATTAGCATCCAGCGGGAAATCGCCGCTGAAGGAATGTCTGCCCGCCCTTTCTGCCCAGTTCGACGCCGGCGATGTCTGCATACCATCCACCGCCGTGCCGACCCCAAACGGCGCTGCGTATGCATTGCTCTCCTCGACCACGGGCTGTTGGAGCAATGATTCCAAAGAAGGAGGCCGATGCTGCGGCCGCGGCTGCAGCTGCCGTCTCAAACCGCTCTGCTTCTCCATCACCCGTCGCGTCTCCTGCTGCAACTCCTCCAAGATGATGCTGTAGCGCAGGCTGGGTGCATTCGTATGCGTGGCTTGCGCGAGGAGCTTCTGCACAGTCTCTGCGTGCTGCCACAGCTCATCATCCGTCGTGTGCTGCAGATGGATAGACGAGAGACGACGGCGCTTGCGCTGGATGAGCCAGATGTAGACGATCGAGAGGGCGTTGAACGTGATGTACTGCGTGTACCAGAAGGCGGGGAATGTGCGTTTGCTCGTGATGAAGCCTTGCACGGTGTCGAAGACTTGCTCTGCGGCGCCCAGACAGGCAATGATGTTCGACTCGGTGCTGAGATTACTCTCGATGAGGAGAAGAGGGCGATTGATTAACATAGTCGCATGCGCTTGAGCGAGCTCCAGCACGACAATTTGACGCTGAAAGATTTGGATCAAGCTAGACGGGTGAATGACGCCGGAGAGGACGAGAGGTAGACCAGCCGCGCAGGCCTTCACCTCAGAATTCAACTTGTTGGCGACGTTCAGCTTGTGCTGATCGTTTTGTCTACGCACACTGTACTGCTCTTTCGACGCCTTCTTGACGATCCGTGTCATTTTCGCATGGCAAATCGACGCTTCGATCACGCGCTCTCTGCGAGACCGATCTGGGAATATTCCGTTCGGGCCAAACTCTTCGTCGTCAATCGGCTCTGGGTAGGGTTGATCGGTTTCGTCGTCGTGAATCATGGACGGTCGCCCCAGAATAACGCTGAGATAAGTGTCCAGTGTGACGATCGTCCAGAAGGTTCGCTTTCGACACTCCGTGGTAACCGGGTCATGTTGCACAGCTCCTACACGAGCGCGGTGCATGCCCAACGCCATGGATATCTGGGCCGCAGTGCCAAAGGTATACCATGCCTGGTTCGGCTTGGAGATGTACAGCAGATACAAGCAGACGGCGATACGAGCTTGTACCGACTCCATTCGGACTTTGCCCGTCTCCATGGCTAACTTGGACTGCGCCGCCTGAAACATTGGATCGCTGTAGACCCACGCTTCGCCTGGCGCCTCGCTGTCCGGATGCATAGCGTTTCTCTCAAACAGCATCGCCGTTGCCAGAACCACCAGTACAATCGCCTGTCGTGATGGGGAGATGGAGGGCTGCTCCGGATTCCTCTCGATCTGGTCGTGCCAGCTGTCGAGCCATTTCTCCACCGTGGGCTTGTGCAGGAAGCGATAGGTCGGCATGGCGAAGCCAAAATAGCTAGACAGCAGCCGGAACGTCGTGTTGCGATCCTCCGGCAGCTCGGACACACCCACCGCGTCACTGATCCTGGGATACTGCCGGTCGCCGTACGAGTAGATTGATACAGCATGATTAGGCTCAGTCTCCTCTTGCTCTGTGGCGCTGAGCCCGAACCGCCGCCATGCGCGACGGAGAAATGAGTAGCCGGATGTTGGCCCCGAGTATTGGCCTGCTAAGGTCGAGGGCTCCTCCTCCGGGGTCGTTGCTCGCTGGGTGCTGGAATTGCTGTGAACATGGGATTGCTCCGCATGGCTCGACGGTTGGCTTTGGTTGCGCTTTTGCTCTGGATGAGCGGCATGAACGTCTGGAGGACGGGTGGAAGGCAACGGCTCAGAGGCCTTGCCTCTTGTGTAGATGGCGTTGTACGTGCATTCGGCATGATTCGACCCTCGAGGCAAATGTCAGCACTCCGAACTCCCGACTTTTTCATTCGAGCTGAGACGGACTACGGACATGTCAGCCGGTTTCAGAACGTTCCTGCACGTCTAGATCCACCGACCAGCATGAAGAGCAGGGCAACTCGCCCGTGCAGCGCCTTTTCCGCGTCTTGCAACTGTCACACGCTCGAGTGACTTTCTGCCGCTTGACTAGGCGTGGGGAGGTTCTGCCGTCCGCGGACACGCTCGGCCGGCGGTGCAACGAAGGAGATTGCGCAGTGGACATGGTTGGTTGTGAGACGAGGGAGTTTGTCCAGAGGCGAAGGCCGGATAAAAATCCACCTTGTGAGGTGCTTTCGCGGGGGCGGCACAGGCGGGAAGGATTTAAGAGCGGGGTGGAGGGAGTGCATCAAAATAAAAATTTGCTGTACTGTCTCCCGCAATTTGCACCTGAATTCAGAGACGGTATAATCTGAATGATGAGGTAGAAAGAGCTCTTGTAAATGCTAAATGCATAAAATCAATATCCCAAGAGTGCATACACATATCCTCCCAGCGACGCCCGAGCAGCCGCTACCGCCTCAATTCACAATCGTCGTCCCCCCATCACCTCTCCATCAACTCCACAGGCGGCCTCGACGTATGCACAAACTTCTTCTCCACACCCTCCATCGGGCTCAAATCGCTGGGGCTCTCCGTCGTGTCCTCCACCGCGATGGCGGGAAGATCAGGTGAATGGCCTTGATCCTGCGGGTCGTACACGACCGTGCCGGTCCCAGACCTCTGTTTCCCAGCGACCGGTCTCGCGACAAATTCTGACGCATCAGTGACATGCCTGTCTTCGTACGCTGGGCCGTGCAGCCTCGACAACGCCTGCGCCAGGTCCTCGGCATGCACCTCCGTGTTGGGTGGCTCCTCCTCGCGCATCTCCCAGCCCATAGGCGGACTTGGCGGCGGAGAGATGAAGAACTGCTTGTCGGACTTGGGCGCCTGCAGATGCTGGTCCTCCATATCGATCTTCGTCTCGGCGCCAAAGTAGACTCTGATCCTGTTTCCCAGTACGGCCTCCCCGTCGAGCACCTGACGAATCTTGATGGCGTCTTCGCGGTTGTAGAATGTGCATATTATGCGACGGAAGGATTTGAGGGGGGCGAGGTTGAAGATGGGAGCCTGGTCGTTGATGGCACGACGGATGCTCTCGAGGTTGGCTGTGGCGAAGATCTCGGGGGCTTGGAGGTTGGTGATGAGGAGGGTATTGCTGGGAGGATCAGGCTGGCTCAAGGAGGGCAGGTCGGACAGGTCGAGGGAGAGGTTTGGGGAGTGGCGACGCTTTGCGGGCGACGTGGGCGAAGCAGAAGGCAAGGTCGACATGTCCATGGTCATGATTGACATGTCGCGACAGGGGGAGCAATGCGTGGCGAAGGGAGTGGGTGCGGGCGGATGTGGTGAGAGGTAGCTGAAGGATCGAGCACGAGGAAGCGGAAGACAGAGCAGGGCGCTTATCTACTACGACGAGGTCGAGGTCGAGGTCGAGTCGACGCGGCGACGGTTGCGCTGCAGTCGGAGGCGCAGCCAAAGCGCAGTCGCCGGCCGACAAGGGACGTGCCCCACCAAGCGCAGCGCCGGCCGCTCCCGTCGCATTGTCCAGACTGCCGCGCTCCGCCACGTCTGCGTCGACGCTCCATGAGTTTCTCCCCGCCACCGCTCCCTCTCGCCCACGTCTCGCCCGCCATTCTTGCTCCGCTTGGAGCACTGTGTCGCGGCACTCGGCGGTTGGGGAGGGCTCCGTCTCTTGTCCTCATGCGCGCCAAGACTGCTTGGACATCTCCCCCGCTGACGACGACACCTGCTGCGCCTTGCTTGGGACCCCAGGGAACGCTGAAAGACATCCAACCCCGCCCGAGCAGACAAAGCCCCTCCTGATGCGGGGCCCGCAGAAAGACACGCTCACATTGACTGAAAGGGGAGTACCGACGTCTCTTTGATCAAGACCCGATGACTACACATTGCCCACTATTAAGTATCGCCCCTCCTCCACTATCATGCACAACCCTTTTCACTCGCCTTTGACAATCCCTCTCTGCCACGCCATACAACTCATCACGGGAACGGTGATTGGAAAGAACAGCGCACAGCCGACGAAACACAGCATGCAGTAGCACGTGTCTCTCGCCGTGACCACGCTGGGTTCTGCTCTGTAAATGTTTCCGCGAAGGCCCCTGTGGATGCAGGAGAAAGAAAAAGCAGGGTCCGTTACTTCCTCTGCCGTCACGACTGGCCTGATCTGGTCTGATTTTTCTCCCATGGAGCGAGCCAAGACATCGAACGCCGCCAAAGATCCCGCGTCCTGCTGCTTCACGTTGCCTGTCACAATAAAGCGCTTCCTCTCGTGGCCGTTTTGTTGGACGTCCTCGCAGAGGGGAAGAAATGCATGCAATACGTGCGCAACCCTACCCCTCGCTCACGCCTGTCTCATCGTCTTGGTGTGGAAGTTCAAGAAAAGGTGAAAGCTGGTCTAGGTTCTGCCCAGGTCAACCACATGCATGAAATCTGCGATCCTCTGAGCAGATCACTTCCCGTTGGGCTCCAATCCAGGCTGGACGATCACCGTGACTGTTCGCATCCGGCTGAAAATTCCCCCGGCACTCGTGTAGGCATCCCATCTGATTCCCACGCCGCACATTTCTCCCTGGTCTCGGTCGCCCTGGACACAGCACCAGCGTGAATTGTGTGCTGTCGTACAGATACTGGACCGCCTCGGCGTACACCATGCGGCAGGTCAGGAGCAGGGGTAGTTGCTTGCCATGCTGCAGCCTCAGTTTCCTGCCTCGGGCTGGCGTCTCATACGTGCAGCATCGAAAGATGCAGTCGTAGACGTCGAAGTACGCCACATTAGTGCCATCTGGATCTCCGGCCATAACATATAGCCATATGATGCTACGCAGCTCTGCAGGAGGGCTCAGTAGGCGCGATGGCCGGTCGTCGTTGGGTGGAGCAGGCTCATTTGCTGTTGGAGGTGCAGAGAAGTCTGCGTGGATCGCTCGGGCGATTCGACCGAATCTTTGCAGGAGACCTACACCTTTCGGCCGCGGTGGCGAGGGCTCAACTTCAAAGGGCGATCTGAGGTGTTGCGGCCTCGGTTTTGGGTTTGATGCGGCGCGGCTTCCAGTGTCGCGGTAGGGGTTTGGACTTGGAGAGCAGTAGCTCCTCGGTCATGATCTGTCTTGCGTTCATTTTGGCGTGTTGGTTGTGGTTCAATCGTTGATGGAAGGCAAGGTCGCGAAGGAATTGAGCAGAGGGGAATGGGACATTGCTCAGATATATATGAAAGTCTCGCAGGGCTCATCGCGGAAGCGCTGAGCTTTGTCGTAGAGTACAGATCTCTTAGCTTGAACAGGTACCATGACGACCCAGAAGAGATGTGGAACATGCAAAGCCTAATGCTCAGGAACCATGGGGTAATCATGAGAGTTTGGGAACAATCAGCTTGTAGGTACTTTGGGTTGAAACCCCAGTGGTTGTTCCATCCTGATGGTGCGATTCTCACATGGCGTCGGTTTTGCGCGGATCACTGTTGGCCAGGTACGCCCACCGGTCCAGGTCGTCAGATTTTTCATGATGTAAGGGCGCAATTTCTTAATCATCCTCACGGGTGCCCCTTGACCTTACCGCGCCCATCTGCAGAAAGTGTCCAGTCTGGAAGAATTGTGCCTGAAGAGGAAGGTGAGGTTAAAGAGAGTCTTGGCGCTGATTGGACCCTGCAGTGGTGGGGCAGCGGCGGGCTTCCTTGGGCGCATCTCAATGGTGCCGTCATCTCTAAATTTCCTAGTTGACTCACCATCTGTAAAACACCACCACCACAGCACTGTACTACGAATTTTACACGTAGATTGTTTCTACAGACAGACGCGTGCAGAGACTTCACACCATGGAAGGCATCAAGAGAGCCTTCGCGCGAGCGAAGAGCGAAGACCGCCCCGCTCTCGTCACCTACATTACCGCCGGCTACCCGACCATAGACGAGACGCCCGACATCCTCTTGTCCATGGAGGCCGGCGGTGTCGACGTGATCGAACTGGGCATGCCCTTCACGGACCCCATCGCCGACGGTCCCACAATCCAACAGGCGAACACGCAGGCGCTGGCCAACGGCACCAACACGCACACCTGCCTCGACATTGTGAGAAAAGCGCGGAGCAAAGGCTTGCAGGCACCCGTCCTGCTCATGGGGTACTACAACCCGCTGCTAGCCTACGGGGAGGAGAAGATGCTGAAGGACTGCAAGGCGGCGGGCGTCAATGGATTTATCATAGTCGACCTGCCGCCGGAGGAAGCTGTGAGGTTCCGCGAGCACTGCACGACGTATGGGCTTTCGTTTGTGCCGCTTATTGCCCCGGCGACAAGCGAGAAGAGGATGAAGCTACTGTGTGGGATTGCGACGTCCTTTATCTACGTTGTGAGCAGAATGGGCTCTACGGGTGCCACGGGGTCGCTGAGCTCAGGCCTGCCGGATCTGTTGGGTAGGATTCACAAATATTCTGACGGTGTGCCGACGGGGCTGGGCTTTGGTATCAGCACCAGAGAGCACTTCGTAGAGGCTGGCAGAGTGTCGGAGGGTGTGGTTATTGGATCGCAAATCATCAACTCGATCAAGAACGCAGAGGCAGGGCAAGCGGCAAAAGCGGTGGAGGAGTACTGCCACACCATCACCCTGAGACGGAACCCGAAGTCCGCTCTGACGAATGGTGAGACGAACGGCCACGGAATCAGCACAGCAGCAAATGCGAACGGTGACGGTAGCGGCTGGATATCGCATGAGCAGAGCGACCCGGCAAAAGACATTTCGACCGCGGACGCGTCAAAGCAGCCTGCTCGCGAAAGTAATCCCTCGAACGGCACTGTCCACGTTGATGGCGTGGTGAAAGGTCAGGATGGGCCTGGGCTGGCAGATCAACTCGAAGCACTGAATGTGGAGGGCAAAGACTCTGAAATCCTTCCTTCAAGATTCGGTGAATTTGGCGGGCAGTACGTTCCTGAGTCCCTGATGGACTGCCTTGCGGAACTGGAACAAGGATTCAATGACGCGAAGAATGATCCGAAGTACTGGCAGGAGTTTAGATCATACTATCCCTACATGAGCCGACCATCTACATTACACAAGGCTGAACGGGTGACCGAAGACACCCGGAAAAAGTCGCATCCGGGCATGGGCGCGAACATCTACCTCAAGCGGGAGGACCTTAACCACACTGGCTCTCACAAAATCAACAACGCAATCGGGCAGATCTTGCTTGCAAAGAGACTAGGGAAGAAGGAGATCATCGCAGAGACAGGCGCTGGCCAGCATGGCGTGGCCACTGCGACGGTCTGCGCGAGATTCGGAATGAAGTGTACTGTGTACATGGGCGCCGAGGACGTTCGACGACAGGCGCTGAACGTCTTCCGCATGAAGCTTCTTGGTGCCTCTGTCGTGGCGGTGGACTCTGGGAGCCGGACACTTCGTGACGCCGTTAACGAAGCTCTCCGCAAATGGGTCGAGCAACTCGACACCACTCACTACATCATCGGATCTGCCATTGGCCCTCACCCCTTTCCCACGATTGTTCGCACATTCCAGTCCGTCATTGGTAGCGAGACGAAAGAACAGATGCACGCCCTGACAAACCGCCTCCCCGACGCCGTCGTCGCCTGTGTCGGCGGTGGCAGCAACGCCGCAGGCATGTTTTACCCCTTTAGCGAGGACCCCAGCGTCAAGCTCCTCGGTGTGGAAGCTGGAGGCGACGGCATCGACACGGATCGCCACTCTGCAACTCTCGCTGGCGGCAAACCTGGCGTCCTCCACGGCGTCCGCACCTACATTTTGCAGTCCGAGCACGGCCAAATCAACGAAACGCACTCCGTCTCAGCCGGACTTGACTACCCCGGTGTTGGTCCCGAGCTCTCCGGCTGGAAAGATAGCTCACGCGCGCACTTCATCGCCGCGACGGACGCCGAGGCTTTCATGGGCTTCAAGATGCTGTCGGAGCTAGAGGGCATCATCCCGGCGCTTGAGACGAGCCATGCAATTTTCGGCGCGGTCGAGTTGGCCAAGTCGATGAAGGAGGACCAGAATATTGTCATCTGTCTGTCTGGGAGAGGCGACAAGGACGTACAGAGTGTGGCGGAGGAGCTGCCGGTGATTGGGCCGAAAATTGGATGGGATCTGAGGTTTTAGAGACGTGTAGAGGCCGGAGGGGATGAATGAAATGTAGTTTAGGATTCAAATGATACGCATTCAAACATGTTTCTACATCGCTTCATCAGCACTTTTCACAAAGTATCTCGCGATCGTGCAGCAAGCATGTGAAAGAACAGTCCGGACGAATCCCGAGGTTCGACCGGCGCAAAGTGAACCTCAAGACCGCGTGCAGGGAACGTAGAACAATCCATTCGACCTCGACGGCCCATCCTCCCCCCTCACACCCTCTTCCATCACCACACATCCTTCACCATGGACTACGACCCCTACAGCGGCCAGTTCAATGGCGATGGCGCCAGCGGCCCCGGCGTCGCCATCCGCAGCGCGAAACCGACCACCATCGACTTTGTCCTCCAAAACACGTCCCTCGCCCTCGCCAACTCGCTCCGCCGCACGATGCTCGCCGAAGTCCAGACCCTCGCCATCGAATTTGTCGAAATCGAAGCCAACACCTCGGTCCTCGCTGACGAGTTTCTCGCGCACCGCCTAGGCCTGCTCCCCCTCTCCTCCCGCGACGTCGAGCCCATGGTGATGCGCCATTTCTGCGGCTGCGCCGACGGCTGCGACAACTGCACCGTGGTGCTGCGCCTCGACGCCGTCAATCGCAACCAGGACACCAACATGAAGGTCTTCGCCAGCGACATGACGGTGTCGCGCGTGGACGGCTCGCCTGTCGAGCAGTGGCCCGCCGGCCACGTGCCCGGCGACAGCGCCGAAGCCATGCTGCCCAACCGCGGCTGGCCCATCGTCATGGACGAGGCAAAGCGTGGGCCCATCATCTGCCAGCTGCGCAAGGGGCAGGAGCTGAAGCTGAAGTGTGTGGCGAAGAAAGGCATGGGCAAGGACCATGCGAAATGGGCACCGACGGCCGCTATCGGGTTTGAGTACGATCCCCTCAACAAGCTCCGTCATACCACACTCTGGTACGAGGACAACGCGGCGGAGGAGTGGCCGAAGAGCGAGGCGAACGCGGAGTGGGAGGGCGGGCAGACAGCGGAAGGGCAGCCTTTCGAGTACGACAAAGAGCCGGAGAACTTTTTCTTCAACCTCGAAGGCACGGGCGTCATGCCGCCGGATCAGATTATGCACAGCGGGATCCGAACGCTGCAGACGAAGCTGGCGACCGTCATCACGGAGCTGCGCAAGGATGACGAGGGCGCACAGGACGGGATGGACGGGGACAATGGGGGCTTGAGTCCCATGGACGGGGTGGTCAACGGTGCGGGGACTGCGTATGGGGGTGGGACGGCGTATGGTGGTGGGGGCGGCACCGCGTACGGGGCACCGGACCCGAGGTACCAGACGCCGGCCTACGGGGGTGGTGCGGGGAGTGTGTATGGGGGTGGCATGGCGACGCCTTATGGACGAGGGCCGCCAGGGTACTGAGCAGGACGAGAGCTCGCGTTGGCTGCTGCGCAATTCACGGTTACGCACGCCCAAGCGACTTACTCTAGTCTCTGAGCATAGAGATCATCCACCCTTCGTCATGCTTCGCAGCTCTCTACGCTCGAAGCCACGACAAGCAGGTGTCGATCGAGATGCAGAGGGAGGGAAAGGAGCGATTTGTACCACTATTGCATTTTTTATTAAAAGATATAGCGAGGGCGTTGGTGGGGGATCTTTTTGAGGCCGCTCAAAGGCCGCCAACGGTGCAACATATCTATTGTTGTTGCCCGCCCAATACTTCATCTTTTCCTACTCTTTTGGTCTCCAATCCATGATGCGCAGAACAGCAACCCACCCAGCCAAAGAAGCCAGCAGCGCGCACTGACTCACTACGTTGAACCGTTCGTCGCCGGCTCTCCATCCTTGCCCACAGCCGGCGCATCCCAGCTCACCTTCAAAGCTGCGCGCAACTGTCAGCAAACATCGCCACTAGCCAGGTAAGATCATCACTCACTCGTCGGATACGGCACGACAGCATCCCAATCCTCCGTCAAATACCCCTCAACCCCCAGCCCCTCCCGACCAACCGGAACCCTCTCCACCCTCGCCCCTCTGCCTCCCCTTCCCACACTCACCCGACTCGCCCTCAGCCCTTCAAGCCGCAGCACCACCTTCAGCATCGCAGTCAGCGCCACGCGCGCCGTGTCGCCGCCCAGCCCCTGTCGCCCCGCGGCGTCGAGGTGGATGTATCTCGCCTCGTCGCGATCGAGCGAGAAGGCGGCCGGGTCCGGGAAAGCGGCGGCGTCCCGGCACGCGGTCGCGAGGTTGAGAGTGAGTTTCGCGCCGGGGCGGAGGTCGTGCGTGCGGTCGGCGTCGACGAGGGTTGCGGGCTTTTGGGCCGTGGCGGGGAGGGCAGTGTTTGCGCCTAGACGCGTGGCTTCGAGGATGTACTTGCTTATCTGTGCGTCGGCTTCGGGGGTGTTCTTGCTCGCGAGCGCGGTCAGATGGGGAAGGTGCTCTTGTTCGGCGGGTGAGAGGAGGTGGTCGAGCGTTGTGGCGAAGAGGGTGGAGTGTGAAGTGACTGTCGTGCTGAGAGAGGCGAGCAGATGGTCCCAGATCAATGTCGGCACGTCGGGCTCTTGCGTGGTGAGCTTGGCGATTAGGCTGGTGCCGTAGTCGGCGAGGAAGGGGTTGATGGGTTTTATGGCTTGGATGAGGGCGGTGGCGATGCTGCCGGTGGCTTGAATGGCGGAGATCTGCAGCTGCATGAAGTTGCCCAGTTGCTGGACACCTTCATACGCGAGCTGCCGCAGAGAGAACGACGACAGAGGGTCGGCGTCGAAAGAAATCGCGCTGGAGATGGAGGCCGTGATCAGGTACATTTGCTGCTCGGTGAAGATGCCTTGAGGGAAGCTAGCAGTCTTTAGAGGTAGGGAGAAGATTTCAGAGACGAAGTGGACAGGCAAGATGTTGCCGACGTCGCGGATCATGTCGACTTCGTACACGCCAGCAAGTTGGTAGGCGCGGTCCCGCAGAAGATTGGCAGTGACTTCTTCGTAGAAGCTGCGTGTTGAGCGGAGCAGCTTCTCGCCGCGATCTTCGATGGAGCCTGCAACACCGCCCCAACGCATGGCAGTTTGGAACAAATCCAGAGAGGAACGAATGGGTGACGTCTTCTCCTCAGCGAATGATACCCGCTTCCGTGCGCCATTAAACGCGTCCATCACCCCATTGCTAGCAAGAGTGTAGGTCTCGCGGTCGTTCAATACCTTCTTCACAGCGTCATAGCTAAAAACCATGGCTGGCACAAGCCAGCGTGTTGGTTTGTCAAAGTTGTACTTTTGCGCTTTGCCCAGATGTTGAAGCACCTCCTTCATTCCGTCTGCACCCTGCGGAACAGTGAAAGGATAGTGCGCGTAAACACTGGCCGGGTTATAATTGTTAGGTAAGACACGCAGCAGGAGTTTGTAGAAGACACAGCCGTTGTCTATGCTGTCGTTCGACGAGATTTCGTTGAAGCCCCAATTGGTGAGCGTGGACGGATTGTAGTCAGTCGTATGAAAACGATCACCGCGAACCAGCGCGACAGCATCTGAAAGTACACTGCGGCTGACCGTGTATGACGGGCAAAGCCCTGAGCCGGGAAGCATCGAATGTTTGGCATCTTCGATTTGCAGTCCAGGATAGAGCTCAACGTTGTCTGGCGTGTCGTAGAGATGTTTCAGAGCCTCAGCCACCTCTTTGTTGGATGTAATTGAGTCAAAAGTTCGATGCGGCTCAAGATCGAAGTGCTTTCGAAATTCATTCAAAGTCGCCAGTTTCCACGATCTCGCCTGGGAGACGCCAAGAATCTCGATCGCTTTCATCACTGGCGGTACTTGTTGAGGGCCCATTGCATTCGCGCAGTCCTCCACACCGGCGGTCAATATCGCCGCGAGCTCATCATCCTTGAAAAGGCCCTTCAGCGGGCCTTGGGCTGTGTTACGATGCAGCTGCTCCCTCTCAAGAGCCGGGAAGGGTCGCTCCTGGGGTTCTTTGCTGCTGTTATATCTTTCAATTTCGCCCAGCTTTTTCAAGAACGTCGGCAAACGATCTGGGCCAGCAACGTCGCCCGGCGTTACGTCTGGGAACAATTCATGGAAAAGCTCCTGCGTCCAGAGGTCATCTTTGACTGACACAGCAGCGTGCCAACGGTACACAAGGTTGAATTCAGCGGAGACCTGATTGCCGATACCGACCGGCGGACCGTCAGGAATGCTGGTACGAGGGTCAAGCTTCCAGTTGTAGTCCGTGCGGTTCAGATTGAGGATAGTCCGCACATAGTCGACGAGAATGATGTTGATGTACAAGCCAGATGTGATCAGACGCGCTGTTTGGAATAGGTCATCGTCCCGCCTGTTCACTGTCTCGCCGTATCTTATAACTGTAGGGGCTCTCAAATCCTCGCTAAAGCGGCCATGTTCGTTGATCGTTGCGAGTCGCTCGACCACGTAGTTGTGGTAGCGATTGAACAGGATCAGCAGAGCTCCAACCCCCGGTGGGAAGGTCAAGAGTCGCGTCTCCGCAAAACAGTCTGGCTTGATCTTCCCGTCCCTCATCGTCCGCATGTTCTTCTGTTCTGTCCAGCTGTTGCCGTACAAGGGCGACAAATCAAGATAGGAGGACGTATCCGAGATGCTGTAGTTTTCTCTGTTCGTCTTGAATGCATCATGGATGACGATCGAGGCGAGGTAGAAAAGCATGCTCGAGATTTTCGTTGGATGCGGCGTCCCTTTTGTGTCCTTGCGAGCCATAAGAGTGTCGAAGAGCACGCTGGGGTCAGGCATAGCTCCAGCTCGTACGGCTTTCGGGGCCACGGTCCGACAATAGGGCATACCGCTGGCTCCAAGCTGTGGGTGGGAATAGCTGTTTTTGCTCCCGTCAGGCTGGCGGAAGCGGTATTCATCGTTCAGTAGACTTTGCGGCGGGTGATTCAGGTCTTGCCACAAAGTGGTGATAAAGGTGTGCGTAATGTGTCTGCTCAGCAGCGCATCAGGAAGCATCGCTGCGGATTGAATCAAACGCTCCATGTAGTACTGCTTATCGTCAAGCGGGTGACCGAGCTTCGACCGTTTGAAGACTTCGACCAGATCTTCAATCCGATCAAAGCCAAGGGCGTGAAGGTCTCTGATGATCGTCTTGAAGTCGTTGGAGGCTGACTGGTCTTGATGCCGCAGGAGGTAAGTGCCATCGTCAGTTTCGGTAGGTAGAGGTGCATTAACGGCGCCTAGCAGACCTCTCAACTGTCCGAGCGAGCTCTCGACACTTCTGCGCAGCGAATCGAGCTGGGAGAGCTCCTGCGCATCTGGGTGCTTCATGGCGTCGGTCGCCAGCACAGGCACAGGCGGCTGCAATTTTTCTGCTGGAGATGGTTGGGGTCTTTTGGGCTCCGGTATGGCGATGCCGGGGCTACACAGCACTGTCAGTTATTTGTACGAGGGCGAGATGCCATCCATCGAGCGCAAGGGATGTTGACCCTACCCGGGATCGTCCGGCCCGTCTTGAGGGTGTGCGACAGAGTTCCATAGTCGCTCGGTCCAGTGCGGTTTCTTTGTTGGTGAGGATTCCTGGGCTTGCAAGGCTGCAGGTGTGGCCGCTGGCAGCTGATCAGATCCACCGACGACAGATGTCCTTATGTTGGGTTCTGACAAAGATACTGGCAACCCTCTCGACTGCTCGCCGTCTTCAGAAGTGTGTTTTCGGAAGTGGTGAGAATGCGGACGCCACATGGAGTGGCGTTTCTTGGGAGACGTGGACGGGCTTGGGGACCGGCGGCCATGTTGATGGTAGAGGTGGTACATTGCCGCTGGTAAGCTTTTCACATATCGAGTCGTGAATGGCTTTTTTGTGTTTTCGGACTCGACGCAGACCTGAAAAGCCGTACTCGAGACGATGCTGTGCACTTGCGAGAAGCAGGAGGTGCTCTCAAGGCCGGAACGTGCTCAAGGCCTGTCTGGCACTCCTTCCAGCACCCTGGCTTCTTCTAGGTTGCTCGTACTTCCCTGCTGCGCAATCAATGTTAAGGGTCGACGTGAGGTAGGTCCGTCCGAGAATGCAGTGCACGCTCAGATTTGGCCGTCGTGCTCAACGTACGCGCAGACGTAGATAAGTACCGCAATTCCAGCATACCTGTATGAACAATCGGACGAGTGAGGAGAGGGTAGGAGTGGATTGAATAGCGATAGTACCTTTGGAAGCAATCCACAAGGGTATTCTGACCTACCTGGGGGAGTGCTACAGCCCTTGTCTGGGGAAGGCGATTGGGTGACATGTTCCGAGCGCGCACATCAGCCCCTGGCACGCTAGAAGATGGCACGCGTGCACACATGTCGACGCTGGCGACACAACAGCTGCACACTTGTCTCCTAACGGGAAGATTGGCTGATCGGGTGGTCTGCTGAAAGGGCCCGCTGCATTCACATGGCGGACGTGGCCATCTTGGGCGGCTGAAGATGACAGCCGCAGTGTGTGCCATTTCCTGCGGATGCGAGGGAATCAAGCTGGACCATGGAGTCCATGACCTCGACAGCCATATCCCACGGCGAAACTAGTTCCTCGATACCTGGTCGCAGCAAGAAAGGGTTGATGCTCGTGATCCACGCTGGCGCAGAATCCTATCGGCCGGGCAAAGCGCAAGGAAGGAACCGAGCCGAGGAACTCCGCGTGTGCTCGGCCACTTCACCTTTCGCCCGCTACACCGGCAATTCAACCTCCGCGCGCCATTGATCGCTCCCGGATGACCCGATCGATTCTTGAACTTTCAAATCAGATTCAGATCACCGCAGAGGCCCAGGAAACAACATTACCGACCGCCAGGCGCTGCCCAAAATGGCGTCAAAGCCTGTCAATCTCAAAGTGCAGCCCAGGGGTGTGTGCCAGCAGCACGACTAGAGAAACTCGATGTAATGCTGACGGTGAAATTGCACAGGCAAAAAGATCCCCAACCTTCCTGCAGAGACGAGCATATACCTCCAGGGCAGCACCGGCGACCTCTACTCGCGCATAGCGAAGCAATCCAACTTCTCCATCCACCGTCTGCGCATCACGAAAGAGGAAGATGGCAAGCCTATACCCAACGACAAGAAGACCTCGGTTGACAGCTTCGCACTGAAGGAAGGAGGCACAATCCAGGTCAAAGACCTTGGTATGTCTCTGCGCGTCCGCTCTCAGCATGCAGCGTGAGACTGACAATATCCCCACAGGCCCTCAAATAGCCTGGCGCACCGTCTTTCTGATCGAATACCTGGGCCCTATCATCATCCACCCACTCATCTACTTCTTGCGCTCTTACATCTACCCCTCTGCCCCAGAGCAACCCTCCTCCCTGCAAACACTCTCCTTCATCACCATCGTCCTGCACTTCATCAAGCGCGAACTCGAGACTCTCTTCGTCCACCGCTTCAGCAATGCCACCATGCCGGCCTTCAATATCTTCAAGAACTCTGCGCACTACTGGATACTGTCTGGGTTGCTCATTGCCGGGGCGACGTATGCGCCCAGCTCCACCGCGGCGACCGAGGGGAACCCTGCTCTCACCTACGCGGGACTGGCGCTGTACACGATGGGAGAGCTCTGCAACTTGAACACGCACCTAGTGCTGCGCTCGCTGCGGTCGCCGGGTGGTACTGAGAGGGGCGTGCCCCGAGGTCTGGGTTTTGACTGGGTAACGTGCCCCAACTATCTGTTCGAGATTTTGGCGTGGACTGGGATCTTGATGATCAATCGGTCGTGGAGTACGGGGATTTTCATGGCAGTGGCAACGGCGCAAATGGCTCCATGGGCAAAGAAGAAGGAGGTTCGGTTTCGGAAGGAGCTGGGTGCCAAATACCCGAAGAAGAGGTTTGCCATGATTCCGGGGGTGTGGTAAGGTCTTTGTGTCTCGACAGACAATGGTGAAGCGAAAGGCGTCTGGGACTGCACAGGAGCGTCACGTCACAATGCATAGAGGAGAACATAACACACAGACCGAATCTCAAATGGAGCCCGACAAGGGAAGCCTGCGTCTCCCCCATGAAAAAAAGCTAATTTGCCGCGCACGAGGCCGTCAGACACCACAGCACCGCGCAGACGACCCAAGACACGACACAGAACGCCACCCCCAAAAAAACCCCACACGCGGTCTCTCAGTCCCCTCAAATTCCCCTCACCACCCCCATCCCACCGAGACTCCGC